>VXBJ01002863.1:20480-43571 GCA_013400055.1 Nycticryphes semicollaris | reverse complement strand
CGGGGAGGGTGGCTGGGAACCGGCCCCTCAGCCCGCACCGGGGGCGTTTGGACCAAGGGAGTTCGGGGAAGCCAAAAAAAGGGTGTAGAATCGAGCAAACGTACCCACAGTTGAAGTCCCCGGGTCTGAACGTGCTGTTCCCCGGAGGCCCGGCGCTTCTGCCCCCCCGGCCCCGGGCTGGCGGCACCCTTACAGCGGGCCGGGGCCGGGGCGAGCTCAGCCCTCGTTGCACCCCGAGCGACCGCCCGCCGGCGGAGTGGCAGGAGGTGACCCCCCCCGGGCTCGGGGCGGGCGGAGCGGCGGGGCCGGGCTCGGCGCTGCCCCCGGCGGCTCCTCCCGGCAGCNGCGGGAGGGCGGCGGGGCCTGCGCTCGGGGACGGGCCCGCTCCATGCGCCGCGCTGTGCCCGGCAGGAGACGCTGGCCAACCTGGAGCGGCAGATCTACGCCTTCGAGGGCAGCTACCTGGAGGACACGCAGATGTACGGGAACATCATCCGCGGCTGGGACCGGTACCTCACCAACCAGAAGTGAGTCCCGGGGCCGGCCCCGCCGCCCGCCCGGTTCGGCCCCCGCCTCGCCGGGCTCCCGCCATGCCCGCCCCTCTGTCTGTTTGTCTGTCTGTCTGTCTCTGCTGCAGGAACTCCAACAGCAAAAACGACCGGAGGAACCGCAAGTTCAAGGAGGCCGAGCGGCTCTTCAGCAAGTCCTCGGTCACCTCGGCAGCGGTGAGTGCCGGGATGGGCCCTGGTGGGGCCCAGCGGGCCTACCTGTCCCCATCCCCAAGCCCAACCCTGTCACCCTCCGTCTCTTCTTGACCCCTTTGATGTTCCCCTCTGTGTCCCCCATCCCCGTAGCAGTCCCCTGCCCTTGGTACTTCTCAGTGTGGTAGATCCCATGGTGGTCACCCCAGCTCCTACAGGGCCAGTTTTCCATTTAAGCTCCTGCTCCTGCCTGATCTCCCCTCCCCCAGCATCTTCATCCCCATCACAACCCCTTTCAGAAGCCCTTTTCCCGGTGCCTGGTGAGGCAGAAGGGAAACACAGGCGAGAGCTACCCGTGCCACACACTTGTCACTGCCTTGTGCTCCTCAGCCCCGTCCTGCAGAGCCGTGGCTGGTCTCGGTCAGAAGCTCTTTCCGGCAAAGGCCTGTTGTGTCTTTCCCTGTGAGGTGTTCTCTGTGTTTGTGAGCGTTTGAAGAGCGGTGAGTTCCTGCTTTCCTTAACATCCCTTTCGGTTTTCCAGGCGGTCAGTGCGTTAGCTGGAGTTCAGGACCAGCTCATTGAGAAGCGTAAGTCACTTCTTCCATTTCTCTCAGAACTTGGGAAGAGCCACGCTGCTCCCCCAGCTCAGCTCTGTCTCCCGTGGCTGGGATCGGTGCCGCGCTCGCTGCTCCCCATCCCGGGACCTGCAGTGGCTGCTCTGCAGCTGCTCCCCAGTGCTCCCAGCAGCACTGTGAGAAAACAGGATTAAAGTTGGGCTTCCTTTCTCGAGCAAACTTTTATGCTCAACGAGAGTTTATTATACATAAAACTTATTTTAAATGGATTTGGTGCCCTGAGGGGAAAGAGGCTGGAAGGGCTGAAGCGCTTGTGTTTGTGTGTGTCAGCTGTGAGTGATGTGGGGAGGAGCCACATACCTGCAGGGTATTTTAAAATGTTTCTTTAATCAATACCTAAGCAGATGCAGTTCTAGTGTGCTCCAGTCGCTGAGGAGGTTTAGCTGCCGTCCTTCAGAAGCGTTTCTCAGGTTCTCTCGTTAGCTCCCGGAGCGGTGAGGGCTCCTCCTGTCCCTGCTGCCCCGGGTACCGTTGCTGGGCTGTGCCGGGGCAGCCTGGGCTGGGAGCTCGGAGGGGTAACCACGGTGCTCCTCTGTGTTTGTCCTGCTCCAGGGGAGCCCGGCAGCGGCACGGAGAGTGACACTTCTCCAGACTTTCACAATCAGGAGAATGAGCCCAGCCAGGAGGATGCTGAAGAGCTGGATGGGTCTGTGCAGGGGGTGAAACCCCAGAAAGCTGCTTCCTCTACTTCTTCTGGGAGCCACCACAGCAGCCACAAAAAACGGAAGAACAAAAATCGACACAGGTTAGTGGTACCAGCAGCCTCCTCCTCCTCCTGCCCCTGCTGCATGGGTTGCTCTTGCTGAACTTAATTCATTATGTGTAGAGTATTTAATAACTTCATTATTGCTAGAATGACAAGCAGCTCGAGTCACTCCTTTTGGCAATTCCTCTGGGTTTTAGTTGCGCGTTTCTCAGGACCCTCTGCCTCCCAGAGGGAAGGTGGTGGGAGGAGTCTGGGAGGGCACCGAGCGCTGGCTCCAGCTCTGGTGGGTCTGGGCTTCCCCTGGCTTTGCTGACTCTCCTGCCTGCCCCAGAGAATAAACCCAGCTGCCTTCCAGCAGGGGAGGGTCACAGCCCCGGCCTCCTGGTTTCTGCAGAACCCAGTAAGGCAGAAATGTCAGTACTCTCTTTGGGAAAGAAGGGTGAAAAAGCACATTGGAAGGTTTTGGGGGCTGTGGACACTCTCTGCTAAGATTCCCGCTCCCCAGGCTCTTTCAGTTTTCAGTGTCCCAAACTGAGTCTCTTACTCCTGGCACAGAGGACTTGCTTTGTCACCTTCACCTCAAAATGTTTGGCATTAAACTGACCTGGAATTCCTGCGAACTGAACCTTCCCTCAACTCTTTGTGGCTGAATCTGGGTGACTGGTTCTGCCCCTCCAGGTGTCCCCAGGGTGCGATGCAGCACGGCGGGCTCACAGCTCTGAGATCTGGGTTAAACTCCCAGCTCTACTGGGCTGTTCTCCACAGGCCACCCAGCGCTGCTGCTTAGAGCCATGGCCCGGTGACCCTGGCAGAGCTGGCCTGTCCAGGGTGCGGTGGGGCACGGTGGAGCCCAGGCCCTTTGTAGAAAGGAACATGGAATTCCCTGCTTTTGGAAAAAGGGGAGCTTTACTGAACTGCCCCTCTCTGGGCTTGCTGGAACTGGCCCTGAGATTGTTAGAAGTAAAGGAGCTTTTGAAAAATGAGCTGTTCCTGCCAGCTTTGAGCTTGTTGGCTTTGTGTATGAGTGGGCTTTCCTCCTTGGGGGACCTTCTCATACAGGTAGAGAAGAGAAATGATTTAAAGAACAGCGCTAAAGATTTACAAAGGTGGCTGGGGAGGGGCTGGTTTGGGAGCTGCAGAGGTAGGTACAAGTGCCTGAAAAATGCCTAACTCCTTTTTCTCCTTCATTAGGCTTTGAGTCATTAGCGTGTCTTTAATTCTTAGGTCAGAATTTTCTTCCTCCAGCGGCCTTAACTGGGCCAACACTGGGCAGTGCTGGTTGGTCCTTTGCTTCCTCAGAAGCTGGGATTCCAGAGCAGCTCAAAAACTTGTATTTTTTTTCGCCTGTAGACACAGTTGGAAAGAAGTTCAGGAATAACACAAGCTACTACATCCGTAAACAAGTGCAGAGAAACAGTCTGTAAAACGGAAGTACAGCTTAAGAAAATTGCCATTCCAAACAAATTCTAAAGTACCCTCCGTGAGACGTACGTGGACAGCACCGCGACGCCGCAGCCCCAGGGGGTGCCATCCGGGCACCGTAAATAAATCCCCCCCCTTTCACTCCGGGGCACGACCCCAACTTTAGCGCCAGGAGTCGGGAATAAACTGCCCCACTGACAGGTTGTTGCTCTGGGGTGTCTTCTGCTTTCCCTCCAGGGAAGCAGCTGGTGGTGGCTGCTCCCGGGGATGATACTGGACACGAGGAGCCCTGGCCTGACCTGGTATCGGCAGCTCTTTCCCCCCCCCCTCACCCCCAAAACCTCCCAGAGAGAGACGGCGGCGCAGCTGCAGCACGGAGGGGCTTCTGCAGTTAGTAATGGGCTGCTCTGTAAAGCTTAGCGTGGCCAGGTAGATAATGAAAAGAAGATGATCATTAAGTTTTGTCTGTAATAAAAAAACTACGTTAAAATTGTGATTGCTGTTCCTGACTATCCCCTAAATTCTGGCAGAAAAAAAAAAAACCCAAACCCAACAAAAACAAAACCCCAACAACGTTTTCAAGTATATCTTGGTTAAACGAACAAGCAAAGAGGAAACCAGTTCCCGGCTCCCAAAGCACGGCTCGGTGCTGGGGCACCTGCTGCAGCCCGGAGCGCTCCTTGGGAAGAGACTTTCCTGCCTGCAAATGGAGAATAAAAAAAAGGAAGAAGAGAGAGAAAAATAAATACTGGCATTCCTTTTTGATCAGAAGCTCTTCCGTTCACCAGTGTACGACTGGAGCTGGGCTCAGCCATGCCCCGGGCGCGGGAGGTGTTGGGAGCAGGTGCCTGACGCTGCCCTCGTTTCACTGGATTTTCTGCTTCGTGCGCCGCTGAGCGGAGCGGGAGGTTGGATCCGGACTGGGCGGAACTGGTGTGAAGGGGCAGCGTAACTGCGAACAGCTAAAAGCAGAGGAGCAATCAGATGGAAGTTGCAGTGTCTTCTCCGAAGCTGCCCTCTTCCCTCGGAGACCAAGATGATGATTTTCTGTGTGCTCAGGGATTTTCAGGGCTGAAAAGTATTTGGGGGGAACACAGTGCTGCTTCCTCGTAGAAATTCAGTGCCCAAAAGCTGCTCGGTTACAGCTGGTTTCACGATTGTTGGATTTCCTCTCCCGACAAATCCCAGTTTAGCTTTGGGGCAGAACCGTACCTGGAGCCAGTGCTGTGGGGCTGGGGCGGGAGGAGGGGGATGCTGGGACCAGGGGGTGTCACCAAACACTAATTAGCACTGGCCCAATGGTCCTCTTTGTGTAGCTCCTGGAAAGGGTGTGAGTGCGAGGGGCCCTGCGTGTGTGAGGGTGTGTGTGCACTGGAGAATACTCCAACACAAAGCTGCCCCCCCAGCTGTGTCTCCCCCCACCTGCCCCAGCCCTGCTTTCCCACAGTAACCCCCCCCACCCCAGGTGCCCCGAGACCCCTCTGTGACCACCCACTCCTTGGTTCCTCGAGCAGCTCCATTTCTCTCTCGGCCCACGGCCTGGCCTGGCCTCTGACTGACCAAGAGCTGCCTCTTCCAGCCTAAAACCCCCAGAAAACCACCGTGCCTCTGCTCTAACTCCTCTTTTTCCCAGAAATCCAGTTGGGGAGGGGGATTGTCCAGCCTGGAGAGCTCTCTGCCCGGTTCTGGTTAAGAAATCTTAAGAACTTTATGGCATTTGAACACTGGCTTTATTTTTTGATTTGATTTGATTTTTTAGTAATCGCGCTAGGGTGGCTAATCAACTAATTTATTTAATTCGTTAGTATATTAATTTCTATTGCTTTCTTCCTTTCAAATGCTGCCCCTCAGCCCGTCTGGCATGTTTGATTATGACTTTGAGTAAGTTTGACTTGAATTAGTACTTGTGCTGTGTTGTTAGTGTGTAGACACCAATGTGCCTTTTGAGACCTTTCTAACCCCTAGTTTATCTGTTTAATTGTAGGTATGTATATTAGGTTAGGCTGGGAAGTTTTTTTTAAAAACAGAAAAGCGTGATGGAGGTAACATTTTATTTAATAACTTCAGCAAAATTAAATTAACTTCACTCCTCTTTACCTTTCTGTTTCACTATTAAATAGATAAACTTGTTAACTTAAAAGCTCTGTTTAAAAAACTGATTCTTCTGGCTTTGCTTCTTAAGGAGATTAGTGTAGACTTGGATATTTCCTTCTGGAAAAAAACCTGTAATGGCCTCAGCACCTTTGACTCTCATAACCCCTGTCGTCTTGAACTCCTGTCTCTGTTGAGTGTAAATAACCGGTCCCGCTCTGTCGGAGTCCCCCCGTGGGTGGCACAGCTGCACTAATTCCCAGTTAACATAGAGCATGCCTTCTGTATGCTGCCTAACTGCCCTGTGATTTCTTTATTTTATTTATATTATTATTATTATTATGAGCCTTTATTAACTCTTTCTTGGCGTGGACAGAATATGCATTTTTGGCAAATAATAAAGAATCCACCCTCCGTCCGCGCTGCTCTTGCCCAGTAACACTGGGGCAGGGACTGGGCTCAGCCAGAGAATGTGGATTGCATTAACCAAATAGTCTTGTTGTAGCCTGTGCCATGTGCAGTAGCTGGTTCTTTGAACTCCAGTCTTGGTTTCCTGTATTGAAATGGACATTTCTCTTATCTCTCCAACCACAGGATTGATCTCAAGTTAAACAAAAAGCCAAGAGCCGTAAGTATCAGCGCTCTGCATTGTTTTCATTGCTGCCTGTAGTGGCTGACTGACTCCTCACCTCCCTCTGCTGTAATTTGAGATCTTATTTTCACGGTGGTTGAGGAGTATCACGGTGTGAAATGAGATTGCCTGGCGGGTTTCATGATCCATAAGCCCAGGTGGGCTTGTTCCGAAGCTGGGTCATGGTTAAATCCTGTGCACTTCCTGTGGAAAACAAGCCAGTTTGCGTTCCTGTAACGTTGGATCTGGAGCATTAAAAGCATCTGGTTTTGGTTGATGCGTGCTTGAACTAAGGTTTTGAAGTGTCCTTCCTTTTGAACGTTTAGCTACGAGAGAAAATAATAATAATTCAAACAAAAATCTCTGTTGTGTTTTGCCTGCAAGTGATGGTATGTAGACGTGAGAGAAGGCTGAGAATCCCAGCTCTGCCAGCAGAACTGGAAGCGGAGGGACCTCAGTGTGCCCCTCCTCTCCTCTCTTCCCTCCGCAGGACTACTAGGCTCATCAGCGCTGATGCTTCTGGGATTTAGGTCCACCTGAGTCCCCGCTGAGGAACCTGCCCAGTCGAGTGGGTGAGCACGACCGAGGGCAGCTCTGGCCACGCGTCGGCAGCCGGGAGCGGCTCACTCTAAAGAACTTGCCTGGGGAGAAAATCTGGGACCGTGTTCTTTGCATCAGTTTTAAACCCCCTTGAGTTGCAGGAAGGCTGAGGTGCAGGTGTAGTCATAGTCCTCAATTCCTGACTATTCTGTGCTTCCACCTCAGTCGGGAACTTCTTACAATCGGCTGGTCTTGCTGCTGTGTGTGTCCCCCCTGCCCTCCCCAGCCCCCCCATCACCTGCAGACCCACGGAGGGGGGTGTTCGTGTCCCCCTGGAACTGGGCTGTGACTCAGTGTGTCCCATCCGTGTTGTAAGGTTTAGATGACTTCTGTTGCTGTTACTTAGCTTTGTAGTTTGGGGTTTGGTTTGGTTTTTTGGTTTTTATTTTTGTTTTACAAACCAAAGTGTAAAGTTGACAGATTGACTTTTGGTTTCTTTCTTTTAATCCATGTCAAGTGGAAAGTTCTTCATTTTGTGGAGCAGCTCTTTTTTTTATTATTATTATTATATTTTTTTTCGCAAGCAGAGGAGAAGGTGAATAATCCTTTTCTCTAATTTTAATTTTTAACACCATCCCCCAAAAATTTATGCCATATCTGAAGATGCAGGGATGGCTGGAGCTCGAAGCCAACTTGCTCTTTGCTGTCTCTGAGGTTGGGCACATTCTCTTTTTAATAGAAATTTCTCTCATTTGTACATAATAAAATTACGTGTTTGTCTTCTCATGTTTTGGTCGGTCCAATATTTGACTCCTGGTGCTTTTTATTCTCCATCCGCTTTACCAGGACGTGGCTGGAATTGGTGGACTTTGGTATCGGGGCTGTTCCTTGTCTCCTGACCCACAGGAGGTGCCCGTTGTTTGTGTTCCCCTGCTGTAGGTGACGTTGAGCCAGGCCCCGGTCTCCAGCCACGTTCACCTCGTCCCATCCCAGGGGGAACTGGGATGGAAGTTGGTTCTTGCTGAGGGTGGGGGATGCCCAGAGCTGAGGAGGGGGAGCAGTCGGAGTTGTCACAGAGGGTGAGGGGTGGGCACTGGGCACAGTCCCAGCACTGGTGTTGGAATCAGCTCTGCTTCCCTCAAGGCAGTAAATTGCCTTTGTCACCGGAGTCATAAGGCCTTTGTGTGAGCTCAGCGCTGTCCTCCCTCTGTGCGGTTTCAGATACAGAGGTTAAATACAGGGAGGGGTGTGGAAGATCTAGGAAATAGACCCCAAAAAGGACTTGCTTTTCCACAGTTCTGGAAAAAGGAATTTTATCCGATGGCTGTTGATTACTTGGCCTTGGTACAAAAGCAGTTTTTCTTCCTGCTGCTGCTGTTTCAAAGCAGGAATTGTAAGAGAAGTTCCCACCTGAACTTCGGGGGGAAAAGAAATCCTTGCAGCCCCCACTTTGGCCTGGAGACAAGCTGCCAAACCTCTTTGGCTGCAGAGAAACAGCAAAGGGTTTGTGGAGCTGAGTCCTGTGTGTTCAGACAGGTTTTGTGGCAAAGCATCAGTGGGCTCCACTGTCCCTGTGATACACATCGCGGTGCCGTGGGGACAGGGGGAAAACACAATCTTTCCTGCCTCTGGCAGTGTTTGTCACTAAAGGAAGGGGACAGCCTGTTCGTATTGAGGACAGCGATGGCAGCAGCCCCCGGGAGGCAGCACATCGATCGGGGCAGAAAGCTGAAATGACAAATGCTCTGTTCCAGATAGACACCTCTGCTGATCCACAGCTCTTCCCCCCACGCCAGGTCCTGCTGAACGGCCACACCACGGCCCTTTGGCTGCCCTGGGGCAGGAGAGGGTAAGGGGCCATGGACCCCATGTGCTCTGTCTCAGCAGAGGGACCTGTCGCCATCCCACAACAAGCACCAAGGCCACAGGTCTGCAGCTCCCCTGCAGAGTTACCCCAAAGTGGGGTGCGAGGGGGAAGGAACAGTGTGTAGGGGTCTCTGATGGCTTTGGGAACAAACACCATCACCTATGAAAGGGCTGTGAGGCAAGGGCTGGAGTCTGACTCTGGCAGTTGTGCCTATAACTTCTATTTTATTTTTTTTCTGAAGACTTCTGAATTTCTCCCCAGACTGCCTGGAGTGGCTAAAGACCCCCCAGGAGAGCTGGTGCCTGCCCTTGGACACGAGACAGGCTTTTTCCTAAATGCTAATGAAAGCTAAAAGTAGTAGTAGTTAAAAATAAATCACAGCTCATTTTCTTGCAGAAGATGAATCCTGAGCGGAGCAAATGAGGGGTGGCAGAGCACCAACTGTCCTTATGGCTACCAAAGGTGGAGCAGGAGAAACACTAATCCCTGCACAGCCTCGTCACCAAGAGGATTAGGCAGGAATTTATCAAGCCCGGGGGCAGCAGCCAGGCAGAGCTGACGCGGAGCAGGAGGAGCAGCAGCCACCTGGGAGGGTCTGCGTGTGGCTCAGCACCAGGTAAGGGGCAGAGCCGGGAGGGAGCTGGTGTCCCCACTGGGCAGGTGTCCCCCACACTGGGATCTGGCTCCACAAACACTTGCCATCCCTTTGGCGAGGCTGGCCCATGGTGACCTGGGCTGGACGCAGGCGGGTTGTGGTGCACCCCGTGTCCCTCGTGTGAGTGAGGTGGCAGCTCCCAGGGGTGCGGGCATGTCACCGCTCTGTCTCCTGGTCTGCAGGGTGCCCATGGGCAGGCAACGGGGGCCGAGGTGGAGGCAGCTCCTGCGCACCGGGTGCCAGTGGCTCCTGTCGCTCTCTGGGATGGTGCTCCAGGGGCTGCAGTGGCTCTGGAGGCTGGCATGGGTCAGTACTGCTGCGTCCCTTCCCTGAGGCCCTTCCTGTGTTCCTGTCAGCCCCAAATGTGGCATGTGTCCAGACCCAGGGATTGGGGCATGAGGTGTCAGCACTGCTGGGTCTCCATCGCCAGTTCTCATGGTGCCAGGGGCTGCAAGTGGGTATCAGCACCCCATCCAGCAGCACAGCTGGGGGATTGGGACCCTTATCCTTGGCTTGAGGCAGAGCATGGTTCTTCCCACAAAGAACTCTAGGGACGTGGGGACATTGCTTTGGGCTATGTGCTCCCTGGGGCGGGTTTGAGCCTGACCCTCTCACCACATGGCCACCCTCCTCTCCCCCAGTACTTCCTGATCTGCTACAAGAGCTGCTGGGATGGTGCCTTCCATGTCACTGAAGAGGTACCTCCCCAGTGTGTCCCTGCACCACAGGGGCTGCAGAGCCCTCTGATCCCCAGGACATGGCTGAGCCTGGTGACACAGTCTGTTGGGTGGCACCAGCAGGGCTGTAGGTCCCCAGGGCACTACGCAGGGGCTTTCCCCAGTCAGGATCAGTGCCAGGGGCCACCCAGGCTCAGCTGCCTGTGGACGTGTCAATCCTCACCGTCCGTGGTGGCTTTCAGCTTGGCATGGCACTGCGGGGGAGACTGGAAAGTGGCAGCGAGGGGAGTGAGGAGGAGGACGGGGACTCCATGTCTGCGCTGGAGCCTGGGCGGGCAGGTGGGTCACTGACATGGCAGTGTGGGTTGGGAGGTGTCCCTGGAGCAGAGGGCAGGAGGGACGGGTGTCGCAGGGCAGTGGCGGGAGCTGAGCTGTGGTGCCAGGGCAGCGGTGGCGTGGCAGCGGCGCAGTGATGTCAGCGAGGCCGTGCTGGGGAGGCTGGAGGCGCTGGAGGCCGACGTCCGCTTCCTCTGCACCGAGCTGGGTGCTGAGAAGCTGCTGTGGAGCAGCCGGTTCTTGGAGCTACTGCGGGAACAGCAAAGCCTGCGCCAACGGGTGAGTGCCCTCCGTTCTCTCTGGTCTCCCATGGGGCCCCGGTCCCCTCTGGTACCCCTGACCCTCACCTCCCATCCCAGCTGCAGGAGTACCCACAGCGGTGGGACAATGGTGACGGCCCAGAGCTGCTGGGGGAAGCAGAGGACCAAAGTGCCAGTGGGAGTGAGGGAGAGAGACCAGCAGGTCTCATTTGTACATTTGGGGGGACAGGGCCAGTGGTTGGGGAGGGGGGACCTGCCGCCTGCAACCAGGGCTAGGGCAATGTGCTGAGCTCTGCCAGTAGGCAGCCCACCAGCTCCCACCTGGGCACTGCGCAGCACTGGTGGGCACTTTGGAGTAGAGGGTGATGGGGAAGGCCCCCAGTAGTCTGCCACTGGGAGCCAGGCTGGGCGCTTCCTGACTCGGCAGAGCTCCAGCCATCGCTCCCCTCTCCCTCTTTTGCTCTGCTGAAGGCCGCCGGTGGATGGAGCCACCCTGGCAGCCAGCCCCACGCCCAGGCGGCCTTTTGGGGCCAGCAGCTCCGTGACAGACAGAAAACGTAAGTGAGGGTGTAAGCAGGGCGTTGGTGAGACGGGAAGGAGCCACATGTCCCTCCCTGCCCAGGCGCGGCAGGACACAGGCCAGGATGGCACGGCCCCGGTTGCGTTCCCGTGTCCCTGCATGTGCCTCCATCCCTCAGTGCCAGCCAGGCCCTGCCCCGTCCTGCCTTTTCAGCAGAACCACACCATTTCCCAGAAGCAGGAACAACCAGAGGCAGCTCAGGGCTGCCCAGGGCAGGTCACAGCCACCCCTTGCCTGGGGCCACGCCTGGGGCTGCCTGTGCCCTGAGCGGGTTGTCTCTGGTGGAGCCCAGCGAGGAGCAACTTCCTGACCTGCCGCAACTTGTTGGGAGCTTCCAGGAGCCAGGAGTAATGTCACCAGCAGCTCTCAGTCACCTTGCACAAGCTAGAGACACTGGGGCCACAGACAGATTGCAAAACCCAACTGCTGCCCTGTTTAACTTCCTCGTTGGCCAGAGAAGTCCCCTCCATCAGCAGCTCCACACACATGTTGCAACTCTCAGCCGGCTCCTTGTGACCACACTTGGGGGGAACTGGCTCTCCTGGGTAGCTGAGGAACCCTTGTCCCTGGAGAATGGCTCAGCCAGGGATGCTGTGCCATGGGAGTGCCAACCCTGAGGGCAGCAGGCTCAGAGCTGCTCCCACCCTGCCGTGGGTTCCCCACAGCCACCGTTCTGCTCTCTGAAATACAGGGGGACGCTTTGCCACATGGTGGTCTTCTCTTGGTCTTTCGACAGCACAGCTCTTCAGGGAGAGGGTGCCAAGATGACTCAGTCCGGGAAGTGTTCACTGCGGAGCTGATGGAGGTGGGGAGTGTGTGGCAGCAGCGCTGCCCGCCTGGCAGATAATCCTGCCTCGTGCAAACCAGCTGCTCCTTGCCAAGAGATGGGCAAACTCTCTCCATCACTGCTCCCACTGCTCAAAACCTGTCTTGCCCCTTTCCTGCAGGCCCTGGCATCACCCCAACCACCCCTGCCGGCTGCCCACACCATCGGCAGCAGTGAGCCCCACTGGCACTTAATAACTCCCCAAAAGTGCCAGGTAGAGGGGAGATACTGGGTGTAGCTGCTCCTGAGAGAAGGCAGCCACAGGTACTGGGGCATCTGCCCTGGGCCACAGGCAGCACAAGGCTCCTGGCCCTTGGGACTCACAGGCCCAGCTCGCTGGGAGCCCACGATGCCACCACACATGTACACCAAGCCCTGGCCCAGGCATTGTGGAGGGAGCAAAGTGCTGGACAAATCTGTGTCCAGGATTGCCCCCCTTGCCCCCCACACAGCCAAGCATCTTCCCCAGGACAGGCCAGAGCAAAGCTCCATTCCTCCTGCTCTCTCCCCAGCCGGCGCCTGTTCTGGGCCAGAGTTTTCACTTGGCATGGTGCCCCACCAGTGCTCCTGCGGCTGGTGGTCCTGCTGCCCTGAGAACTGGCCTCCAGCACAAAGGCTTTTATGGGAACACTTTCACTCTGGTTTCATTGCCAGCACCAAGCAGACGTGTCTGACGCTGCTTGGGAACAAACCCCGCCATCACAGCGGGACAACTGCCACCACTCGGGGCTTGTGGTTGTCCCCAGGGCGGCCCAAAAAAACCATCCCCACAACCCTGCACAGCCCTCAGGAGCAGGGACGAGGACAGGCTCCTGCAGCGAGCAGGGATCATTCCTCCCAACGTGCCCGTGCAGCACCCACACCGTCAGGGAACTGACGCAACGTGAACAACAGCCTGACTCATCCTGCACCGACATGGCTCCGGCGCAGCCTTTGAGGTGGGACAGCCCTATGCTTCTCTGAAATACCAAAATCAATCAGGTCCTGCCACAGGAGCCATGGCCTCCCCCGCCAGAACCACCACAGTGTGTGGACACAGAAGCCTCAGGGCCATGGGACAGGAGGTGGCCATCCACAGGGCTGTGCTGGAAACACAGCCCAGCGACTGCCATGGAGGGCTTTGGGAGGTGGGGGTGATGTCAGGCAGCACTCGCTGCTTCCCCCTGGCTCTCCCCCAGCCCCGCGGGTGGGCAGCCCCCACGCAATAGCTGTGGGAACCTCTCCCGGTCCCAGCCGCCACACAAATCCTCCTGACCTATTGCTCAACCCCACGCTGCAGTCGCTCCAGAACATTTGTGCAATGCGGGGCTTCGGGGGCGGTGGGGTGGGGAGGGCGAGTTCGGGGCTGGTCCGTGGCTTGGCCAGGAGGGCTGAGCCGGCTGCTGGCCCCGTTGCTGTGGGAGGGGGGCTTGGGGCAACCTGCTCCAGAAGAAACAGAGACAGAGAGGAAGCACTTCTGCTGCCCTGGGGCAACTCCGTAAGGGAAAGCTCTCCACAGGCAAACCCCTGGCCTTGGGGAGCGCAGGGGTATTTGGGGCCTGAACCCCCAGGAAAGGCTGACATGAAGCAGGAGCCTGGAGTCAGATTCTTGCCTCTGGAAACGCCTTAAAATGTTAAGAGTTGAGCTGGCCACATCCTGGAAATCCCCCGAGGGGAAGGAACCAGATGGGTTCATGTGAAAATTCAGGGAGTGAGAAGGGCAGGGAGAGGCGAGTGAAGCTCCAGGAGCAGGCTGGGCCCACAAGCAGCGGGAGACAGAGCCCCACTGGCTTCAGGGCAGCGGTGACCACCCAGGGTCCCTCCTGGGCCATCGACCACACAACGGAAGGAGAGATGAGAACCCAGCAGTCTCTACCCTGACCTCTGCCACAGCACAGCTTCCTCTCCCTTCCTTCCTTCCCTCTTCCCAGTATCGATGTAAAAAATAAAGAAATAAATAAAAGTCCAGCTCTCCCTCAGCAGTGACCTCTGAAAGCGGGCTCATCCCTGTGGGTCCATCCTTTCATTGTGCAGTGGAAGCAGAGCCTTTCCTCTGATGATATTTACCTTTTCTCTCTATTTCTTTGCCTTCCCAGTTGTGCCAGAAGAGACTGTTCTTTATCCCCAAAACACATCGCTCCCCCTTCACGAGCACCCCTGATCACCCTCTGCGCTTTCACATCAAACTTCTTCCTCCCCTCAACCCGCACCTCTTGGGGTGGGTCACCTCACACCACTTTGCTCTTCTGGGGAGGACACAGCCACAGCCACCTCCTGCCGAGAGCAGGCACCCAGCTCGAGCAGGGACCACAGGAGATGATGGTGAGGGTGACTGTGCCGCTGATGGAGGGGGATGAATGGCACCCCGGGTTTGGGAGGAAGGGAGCTGGCGGTGGATGGGCTCAGTAGTGGTTTTGCAGAGCTCCTGGCTGTTCAGGCAGCTCCCACTGGCCCCAGCGCCCAACAGAAAGTCTTGGGTCGTCTCAGCAGTTTTCCTCCTTGTTCCTATGGTTGTGCACTTCCCAGGAGCCTTCTGCACCCTGATTTCCAGCTCAGCCTATGATCTCCCCCTCGAGGAGAGCAGCAGCCATTCCTCACCCTGCCGGGGCAAGAATCACAGCTGGGAGAGGAGCCAGGGGCTGTGAGTGTGGCTTCAGCCCTGCACAGGGCGACAGGATGGAGACAGAGCAACCCCGTGGCAGCACAGGGACCTTTACACAGCACCTGCGTGTGACCTCCTTAACTCTAGCAGATCAGAGAGCCAACAGGAAGACCTAACCTGGTTTAGATGGGTAAAGACACACGACACAAACAGGCAGCAGCCATAACAGGCCCTCCCCACCGCCGTGCCCCGAGGAAGCGGTGAGCCACAGGATGCGTCGCAAAAATTCCCCAAGAAGAGCAGGGCGAGCACAACAGCCCGGGGTGAGCAGGGAGGCAGCTCCTCAGGCTCAGTACAGGGGCAAGTCTGCAGCAGGGACAGTTCTGATTAGCATTTCCCACCTTCCCCATCTCCTGGGCACCACAGGGAACAGGGCCAGGGGGGTGTGGGACACGGGACACAGCAGTACTTGTACTCAGAGGATGCTCCAGGGGCAGGAGGTTCAGGTTCACGCGTGAAGGAGCCTTGTGCAAAAGAATTAGAGAATTTGGGGAAAGAGCAGCTGGGTTTGGGCTGAGTTTTTCCTGGGTGGCACGGCAGGATGTAGCGCTGCTGTTTGTGGGAATAAATTTGATCAGATCTGTGTTAGGGACTGACCCTCCCAAATCAATCTGTGCCACCACGACTGTCACTGCAGAAGGTAACATCATAATCAAGCTCTTCCCTTCCTCATTATGGTAATGAGCCTCTGCTTCTGCACTGATACCTTTGGTTGCATCAGTCCAGCTTTGAGAGAAATGAGAATTAACATTCCCCAACACCTACACATCCTGCAAAGCTAAAATTATCTATTGATGTATTGTACTGGAAGACCAGCCTTAGAATCCTGCAGCGTTTTTCAACTACAGAACCCAAGACAAACAGCAGAGAAAGTCTTCATCTGGTTAAAAGGTCTGATCAAATCTGTCACACATCACTTAGTGCCCTTCCCAGCAAGGCCCATCGCACACGTACAGAACTGTGTCACTTCCGACACTCGGGAGGGTTCCTTTCCCACAGCCAATAAATGACCTTTCAGACTCTGACATCCAGATCTGCTTTTTGAAACAAAACACTATCTCCAGGAGCACCTGCTTTCCTTGTTTTTGATTAACCAGACACACTCATTGCCCTGCATTAAATTAAGAACACAAATTTGAATGAAGACCATAAAGTTATTGAAGAAGTCAGATAAGAACATGTCGCAGTGCAGGTAGGATGGAAGGATCCTCATACTGCAATGTGAGCACTGGTATTGCTGCTGCATTCCCTTCCCAGTTCATAACAAAGCTTTAGAGCAAAGTCTTGTCACGTTAGAGTCAGCACATTCCCGTGTCTGCCAGAGGCGCTGTGTAACTGGACAAAATACTTATTTACCTCCAGCCTGGACCGTGGAACTGCCCATTAAAAACCCGAAGCACAGCCCACACTATTTATTCCAAAAATCACCACATTAGCACCCGAACACCCCACACCAGCACAGTTCCCACACCACGGTCAGAGCTGGGTACCAGCACCCCCTGCCTCGGGGCACCTCAGCCACCAGTGCCTCCCCCCGTGGAGCGAGCGCTGCGGTGATGCCAGCGAACAGCAGACACAGGACATGCTGTTACCAGCTCCAAGAAGTTGATTTATTTTTGGTTTTGAGCTGACACACTGCACTGACTGACCGAGCAGCAGCCCTGCCACTGCCAGCACACGGAGATCAGGGACTGGGAGAGGAACCCTCGGGAGGAAGGCTCATTTCCCCAACCTTCCCACAAAGCCAGTCAAAACGATGAATGGTTTTCCAAAAAAAAAACCCACAGAGACCAAGTCATTCAACTGGGCAGGTTTTTATTTATATATAACACAAGTTCTTACTTCGCCATGGCCTTCACACGGCTGCCTCTGTTCGGGACATGAACTATACACTGCACAACGATACAGAGTCCAGTAAATGTCAGCTTGTGAGTACAAAATGTTAGTCTTCCGATCGCAAGAGAAGAAGCAGGTATCAGAACTCCAGCACAAAAACCCAACACACACCACGCCAAGGAAGGCAATGGCCGAGTTGAGAACAAGAACTAATTAAACCCAGCAGCAAGCAGCAAGTTTGCTGGATAATAACATTAAAAACCATTTTTCCTGTAATTTACAAATATGCAAAGTATCAGGTTACTTAAAATTAAGAAGCATTTTGCTTACTAACATGAAACATTACTAATTTGTAATGTATCATAATTAACCAGGTATACAGGTTTCTGTGTCCCTGTGGTTTTTACGGCACATGGTGCCACTCTGGGTCGGTCACGCCTCGGACAGTCAGAGGGAAGAACAGCGAGAGATGGAACCGCTCTCAGGGACAGACGGTTCCACTCCCCTGTCAGGATTTGCCACTCAAGGACCTTGGTTTAACCACAAGATGGACGTATTTAAAAAAAAAACCAAACAACATAACAAAGAAAACACAACCCCAGATACAATGTGTATCAACAAATCAACTGCTTCTGGCCTGCAAGTGCAAGAAACTTCTTTGCCTTCTAAGCACAGTGAAATCCCAGGACCAGAACCAATTACTACAGCAATTGGGTTTGCATATTTAAAATCTGTTACAGTATCTACAGTAAAAAACATCTCACAGAGGAAGAGGGAAGGAACAGTCTTACCAAAGAAGTCCTATTCTATATTTTTGGATGCTGCTATGGCTTGCCAAAGCTGAAGGGGACAGAAAAGCATTAGTAAGGAAGAAGATGAAGCAACAGCTTTACAGAGGAAAATCCTCGGGAATGCTCAGGAGTAGGGCTGGCAGCAGTCCAGATGTGACTGAACACTGGGAACTATTGCTGTCTGAAGACTAAAGGCACATCATAAATCCTCCCTTTCGGTGCTGCAGAGATAGCCCAGCAGCCAAGGTCAGGGTTCCAAGGCAGCATCGACAACGTGGTCACCCACATCCTCTGACAACTGCATTTCTCAGCAAGCACCAGACACACGACCGGCAGTAGCTCTGGGGCAGCCCCAGGTCTCTCACCCCGAGGAAGGATTGCATTCCTGGCTCCTCTCATTTCTGGGAGCCACGCTGCTGGCAAAGCACTTGTGGTACCTACTGAAGAACTACCTCACCTCAGGGATGTTAAGTGGGAGGGGTGTGGAAAAAATATGGTTAAAGAAGTGCACCAATCAAACCAAACTGAAATCAGGCAAACCCAGCTTCATACTAGATTTATAATCCAGCGTTTTCCACAGATCTGCATAGTAGGATTTAGTAAAGAGGCTTAGTTAAGAGCTAAGAACAGCTTTGACAATGCATTTCAGTCTTCACAAACAAGCCTCATGTCACTGCAAAGGCAGTGCCCCCTTACCTTTACAAGCCCCACGAATCCTGTCCCCCCCCTCCATGCCTGGAAACACACTAAACCACCTCAAAGCTGCAGCTACTGGGAGGAGTTAGGTCACGTTCAGTTCTGAACTGTGGGAATTTAGGGGGTGCCTGACTCACCACACACCCCAAAGGAAAAACACTGCTTGGCAGCTGCAGCCTCTACTCCCTTGCATCGCCCAGAGCTTCAACAGCCCCTGGGGAAGACAGGACCCAAAGGTGCTCTCACCTCTCTAAGAGGGGCATACTCACGTCTAGGGCAGAATTTGCTGTGAGCAAATCTGATATCCAGCCTCCAACTGGAGCCTGGTACTTTCAAGGAATAAGGAGGAGCCCTCAGAAGGCATCTGTGGCAGCTACAGAGCACAAACACCGTCCCCTCAGCTCTCCACGTGCCCGGCTGCCCCGGCACCCGCCTCACAGACCTGGGTTCTGCGACTTGTATGTCAGAATCTCTGCAGCGAGCCGTTGGGGATCCAGCAGCCGAGGGAAACGGCTCATCACAGCATCAACCAACTGGGGATGGAATATGCCACACAGCTTGACGTGCACATTGGCCCGCTCCTCTGCAAACTGGTCAGAGATGGCCCACTGGCAGGAGTCCCCGTATGCCGGCCCTGGGGCTCTCTGTACCGAGCAAGGATCCCGCACACCCGCAGATCTTACTTGGGGTGGTGGCATCTGGTAGGGTTCAGACCAGTACTCCCGAGAATGGGGCTGGGGGGTGTTATACTCACTGGGCAGGCTGTACTGGCCAGCATTAGCTGGGTGTACGGGTACCCCATAGCCTGAGAAAGAGTGGGGAGCTCCTGAGTGAGACATCTCAGGGCTATATGGCAAGAAGCTAGCACCGGAGGAGGAAGATTTATGGGAACCATGCTTGTAAGAGACCAGACCGTTCTGCTCTAAGCTGGGAGAATGTGGGTAGAGGGGTCTCTGCCTGCCGCAGGTACAGACCGGCACCTGGTCAGTGTGGGAATGCTCACAGTGACCAGCGCTTCTGTAAGGCCACATGTCAGACAGTTGGTTCTCCAGAGAGCCAATGCCTGAGTCAAGATGCTCCTGAGAGATATAAGACAGAGAGTCCATAAGAGGCTGCTGGTACCTGTCGGACGCCCGGTGGCTCCCACTGCAGGCAGGGACACTGCCTGACACACAGCCTTTCACCTGAAGCGGAATCTCACTGGGCTTGGCTTTCTGGGTCAAGCTTTTCCTCTCCACAGAGACCTTCTGCAATGAGCTTTTATCGCTCTCCGCAGGCACAGAGCACAAGAACTCTGCCTGGGAACCTCTTTTGCCCTTTTTCTCCTCCTTAGCAGTGGTAGTTCTAGTAGGAGACAGCCTTGCATTGGCTCGGAGTTCATCAGCTAACGACCGCTGGGGCTGATTGATCCTTTCAGGGTGGTAGAATTTACACTTAATTCCATAAGTGCATTTCTTCCCTGCAAAGAAAGGCAGAGCATGGAATGAGCAGGTGAGTGTGAGAAAAAGCATGAATTACACTTGCCCAGAGACCTCAGTCTCCACATTGAGAAGACAGGTCTTACCATAAGGGCACTGCTGCTTCTTGTGTTCTGGCACAACAGGTTTCTTCCTGAGGAAGTTATCCAGGCTGGGGCCGTGTCTCCCTAAGGGGTCATCTGGAGGCATAAACCTAAAGAACAAATAACTCTCAATCAGGAACAGTTCACCTCCTTGGGTCAGGGTGTCATTTTGCCTGGAAGTCTCCCATCCTGCTGAAGGTTAAAAGCTATCTGGGCCCAAAAAGCTTTCCCATTTCACTGCAGCAAAACTCCTCTGTCACCTGGTGACAGCTGCCAGAGAGCTTCACCTCTGGAACAGAAGGGGTTCTGTGCTCAGCTGCTGACGAGAATTAGCACTTGCTGCTGGGCCTGCTAATGACTGTCCTGCGATGAAATCAAGTCCTGGAGTTCTCCTAGGAACTCCACCACAGCAAACTTCTAGCTCAAACCACAAACAGCCATTAGGATGATTCCAATTCCTTCTGCCTTTGTACGCCTCGCCACAGCTGGGCAGTTCTTCCCATCACACTTCCTTCTGTCAAAAATATCTCTACAGGATTCTTTTTTTCCGCCATTCTATACCAGTATTTTGCTCTTTTCATGCACCACTTGCCATTGCTCCAGTAAAACCAGACAGCATGGCCACACAGATCTTTTTTAAAAAGCAAAGGAAGAACGGGAACATACTTGTCGTTGACAAAGGAGTACATCAGAAGACGCTCCTCAATGAATTTCTTCCATTCAGGACGCTCGTTCTGCAGGTCCCGATAAGTATCATTGGAAACCACAACACCATCCGACTCGTGTGCCAGTTTCACAATGAATCGGTCATCGTAACAGACAACCCGCTTGCCTCCAACCCGCCTGGAAGGAGTGAAGACCAGGATTTTCTTCTTTTCAAGGTCACGGAGAATGTATTGGTCTAGAACAAACACAACCGTGAATACACTTATGCAGCCCAAAGGTACAGGTAAAGAAACATTACAGATAAACAACATTTGTGTCAACTCATTTCATCTCTCCACAACCCAACCTACATCCTCTTCTCTTTTTCTTACACCATCCGTCAGGCTGTCGGAGGTGGATTTCCTCACAGATATCCCTCCTGCCACCCAGAACACTCGGAGGCTGCTGTAACGCATCCACACCGTGCTTTGCACACGAAGTGATGTGTGTGTAAGACTGGGGGGCACAGCTCTCACGTAGTGCCATCCTGCACACACAAGTGCAGTTTACGCAGAAATCTCAGCTGTCTGCAACTTCAGAGCCAACTCCCCTCAATTTGAATAATTCCGACTAAACTCCCATCGAGCTTTTAACTTTTAGCATGTAGAGATTCTGTACAGTCTTAAGAGGAAAAAAATGCAAGTAACGAGACACGAAGTTAGAAGGCAGAGCAGTATAACATTCTTTCTCTGAATTATTCCAGCTGATCCAAGCAAGAACTTGCTTAGGGGACAAGTTAATGACTAATTCTCACTGGTCAGCTCAGCTTACTGGATCTCCTACCGCTCAGTTCTTCCATTCATAAGTTAATTACTAACTAGCCAGAACTTTGCAAGCACATTAAGTGACAAAGCATTAAGCCTGAAAAGCTGCTTGTGGTTTTCATATTTCCACACCTGTTATAAGTACATCTGGTCGCGGCTGCTCCTTCCTCCAGGATGGCACAAAGACTGTAATATCCTTGTGCCCCCTCTCCCAAAACCACTGGACAGCCAGCAGGATTCCTCGGCAGGAGAACACTTCTTTATTTCCATGGCTGCAGTGAGGAAGAAAAGGATGGATTTCAATATCCAGGTTATGCACAGACTAGTCAGGTAATGCACTAGAAAAACAGCTCCAGCAATTCAGGCCACCTTTAGTGAAGACTTGTCTGGAGTCACACAGACACACAAATACCCAAATCCTCAGTGGGAGGGAGAGGGCAGCCAGAACTGCTGCAGCTCCTCTGAAACACAGCCTTTCCTTTAACTCTGAGACTCCACATTTTTATTTTTAGCTGCAAGCACAACGTGATCTCGTGCACCCTTTGCCCTGCTCTGCCAGCTCACAGCAGCCCCTGTGAACTGCACCCTCACTTTGGTGTTCTCCTCATGAAGGATAAGGAAAACAAGACATTTTATGCCCACAAGGACATCAGCACTGCAGAAAGATGCTTTTTTGTTATATTACAGCCCCAGAAGTCAGTTACAAATGCATTATTTGCACAAAATAGCAACATCTACCATTAACAGGATGAGTGGTGAACGTCTGCACAGCACTTGGCAGTTTGAGAGCAAAGTTTGACAACAGCACCACACGCTACATACCAACACAAAAAAAACCTGCTGCTTAATTATTCATTAGGCCCTGTCAATAAGTTTCCAGAACTTCTAAGAGGAAACTACCACTTCTGTTTTATGAGTGCCAGCATTTACGGCATCATCAGCTCTTCTGTTGCCAATGGCTCTGGCAAGCTTTCAACCTTCCCGTATTGCAGTCCGATTTGTCATTCTGGGGATCCAGGATGACACTCCAGCAAGATGTACTGTGCTGAAGAGAACTGGTCTCGTAATCCAAGAAGTTTTTTTTCCCCTCACCTGGGCACTCCCCCTGCCCCAAATCTCTCTGCCCATCCAGATCTGAATGGCATTCCAACCCCGGGGCACGACAGCCAAACCCCCCCTGTAGAGCTCACAGCCCAGAGGCACTGCTGAGGAGCACTATTCCAGCTGCACTACCAGGAATGAACTTCATTCCTCCTGCCCTCACCCCTCTCTGAAGCCATTAAGAAAACAGAAGAGCTAGACCAAAGTAATTATTCTAAAAGAACTCTTAACACCAGAACTAGCACCTACAGACACCAATCACGTCTTCCTTAAGATTTCCAAATCACAGAAAGGCTGCCATTAGAAGAAAGATGCTCTAAAAACCTTCTCCGGTGCCAGACTGGTTTTGTTACTGATAGCCAGACACAGGTTACTAATGGGTTTTAGAGATAAATGAGAAAAGCAGAGATTTTTTTTCCTTTTTTTTTTTTTTTGGAGGCCCTGCTACCAGTCTCCAGAAGGGCTGATCTGATTTGGCAGCAGCCAAGAAAAAATTCCCTTAGAAGGAAGTGAAAGCTAATTTCCACTACGATTTGCATATGTTTGTCAAGAGCTGTTGAGGGAGGCCGCTGTACACACTGCAAATGAATCAGCAGGGAACATCACACCATCAATACAGGAAGTTTCAGAATGGAATTCCCCTTCTAGCAAACTGCTTAAAACAAAAAAAAAAAAAAGCCAGACTGCTTTTCTCATGTCAAACTCCATCCTACCAGCAGCATTACTGCCGCCTGGTCTGCCCCAAATTACATCTGCTGCCAACTCTCCTGGGCTTTTGGGGATAAATTTCATGGGTAAGAGGCTCCTCACTCAAAAAAACCCAAACCAAAACAACCAAACCCAACCGAGTGTGCTGTTTAAGCCTGAGCACTTATCTAAGGTAAACTGTTGTCAGAGCCACACTTATCAGCCCAGGTCTCACAATGGGCCATTCTCCTCTGGTGCTGGCCCAGCTGTGGGAGAGCAGGAGAACAGGGCTTTGCCCCCCTGAGGACACCCAGCTCAGAGGTTACTCCCCAGCCCTGCTCCATGGCCACCAGAATCCCCGCTTCGCCCCAGGACTCACAGA
>VXBJ01002863.1:0-16698 GCA_013400055.1 Nycticryphes semicollaris | reverse complement strand
CCCCCGGTCAGCAAAGGCAAATCCCGCATCAAAGCGGCCGATGAGGTAGAGCAGCTGGTTCCTCAGAGGGTTTTCCAACTTGTTCTTGGCTGCTGTTACTCTGAGGTTAACAATATTAAACCTCCAGTCCTGGCCCTTTTCACTCCCTCCCTCCCCACACACCCCCATGGGAGGTGGGCGTCAGGGAGGTGTCAATGCACAACCACAGGCTTTGGCACTCTGTGTATTTTAATGTTCTGTGTGAGCTGCGCTTCCAGCAGCAGGTGCTTGGACATGGCATACGGTGACACTGCAGTCACCCAAGGGATGGGCACGACAGAGCAGGGTCCAGGGTGCAGCGTCTCCTGCCAGGGTGGCTCATCCTGCGCCAGCGATGACAGCCCTGGGGTGCCCATGCCAGGGAGACACCACACGGGAGGCCTGAGCTGCTGACACATCTCTTGCACCATTTCGGTCCTGGCATGATGCAGGTGGCTGTGATTCAGCCGGTGGAGGCTTTTAGCATCCTGGCTCCTGCAGGAGATAAGAGCCAACAGGAAGCATCTATCAAACACGGGTTACCTGTCCCCTGACAAAAGGTGGCTAAAGCCACCCTCAGACTGTACACAACTGCAGCAATGGCACTTGCATTTCACAATGTGCAAAATTTTACGTCTCTGACTTCTGATTAATCATTCCTAAACAATTTAATGGAGGTAGTTGCAAATTTGCTTCCCTGAGGCCATGTACCGGAGCCCAGCTTAAGAGCAAAGGAACTCTCCCAGTTACAGGAATACATTTGCATTCATCTTCCTTGTGGTTACCCTGAAACAATCATTTTTTCTTGTCTTTGGCCATGTCTGAAACCGCACTGTGTACTCAACAGTAACACACACACACAGCCCAGATTCAGATCAGAGATAATATCCTTAGTCAGTACTTAAGTAGGTGCTTTCCCAACTCTTCTTTCCCTTGGAATCTACTCCAGTCAGCATGAATTTAGCATTGTTTGTGTGCTTTTGCTTCCAGGCTGAAGTCTATTGCACCAAAAAGTATGGCCACAGATGTGCTTTTTATAGGAAGTACCCCAAGTAAGAGCCGCAAAGCTGGATCTTCTGATTTATGCAAAGCAGCGACAGCCACTGCCTGCCCTGGATTGGTGAGGAGAGAAGCCAGGCAGAGAGAAGGGCTCTTGGCTCCTCCATCATCCTAAAATTCAAAAGGGGTCACACTCTGGCCACACCCCACAGCTCCCAAGGGTTACTTTTGATTGCATTGTCTTTTTCACATTTGCAAACTGCTTTGAAGAGAAAGTACTTCGGTTGTTCAGCATCACAAGGGCTGTTGGGGAGGCTGCAGCTTCTGAGGGAGCAAAGGTTTCCTGAGCCAAGTCTCTGCCAGGAGCAGGGATGCGCTGAGGCCCTTCGCTGCCCCGACGAGGCAGGAGATGTTTCTTCCCGGAGGCAGAGGAAGGGTCCCCTGTGGGGGGCTGAAGGAGCAGAGCCATCCCAACACTGCTGTCTCTGCCTATTAGTACCGTATCTCTGTTCCAGAGCAAGAAATGGGGTCTCACTTACCTGGTGGGATCAGAAGGTGTATTGACCCATTCTGCTCCTCAGCACAGAGGAGGAGATGACAGTTAAATTCCTTGTGCAAAAAAGCCTGGTGTGTCTTCAGGGACAGTCACACCTCTGCCCTGCTGTCCCTGGACCCTGTGGTGCCACCTTCCCTGTGGCCTCCCAGACCCCGCTGCCATCCTGCTTCTTCTGAACACACCCCAAGGGCTCTGTCCCTCTCTGCTCACCCGAGTGTCCTGTCCCCAGGGACTTTGGTAAAGCCACTGCCAGGGAACAGCGCCCTGCAGGAAGCCACCACCGCAGCTGCCCACTGCCATGGAGCAAGGAGCAGGGAGCGGGGAATGCCAGAGGAGTGGCACAGCAGGGAACCAGAGGGTTGGGAGGGAAGGGAGCCATATTCAGAAGAGCCTAAATAGCACCAGAAACACGGCAATAACCATTTAATGGGTTTCAGAAGGGGCACTGAGCAGCTCCGTGGCATTTTGCAGAAGGGCTTTCCCACTTGCCTGCTCCTCTTCCGCATCCAGGCACCGACAAACACCGCTTTGTTTTGGGGGATGCCTCTTGCACAGCGGAGGTCTTGAGCTGTGCGCCAGAGTCAGCCCTCAGCTCACAGCCTCCGGACCTTCCTGGGCTGGGGAGGCCTTGCTGGGGAGCAGTGGTGCTCACTGGGGAGCAGTGGGGCTTGTTGTGAAGCAGTGGGGGCACATTGGGGAGCAGTGGGGCTCATTGAGGAGCAATGGGGCTTGCTGGGGAGCAGTGGGGCACTTTGGGGAGCAGTGGGGCTCATTGGGGAGGCTGGGCTGGGGAGCAGTGGGTCTGAGCGGGAGGCAGAGTGGTGCCAGCAGTTGGGTGACCTCATCGTCCCCTTTCTGTNTTTGCCTTTGGTCTCCGTCCAGCCCCGCCGCTCATCCCTGCGGAATAACCCCGGCAGATGTAGAGACAGGTCCTTGCTGCAAACACCTGGGGTTTATGCAAATCGTGTTGCAACGCGGGCAGATGTGCCCCGACAAGCTGCTCCTTAGGGNCGGTGGAGGCTTTTATCATCCTGGCTCCTGCAGGAGATAAGAGCCAACAGGAAGCATCTATCAAACACGGGTTACCTGTCCCCTGACAAAAGGTGGCTAAAGCCACCCTCAGACTGTACACAACTGCAGCAATGGCACTTGCATTTCACAATGTGCAAAATTTTACGTCTCTGACTTCTGATTAATCATTCCTAAACAATTTAATGGAGGTAGTTGCAAATTTGCTTCCCTGAGGCCATGTACCGGAGCCCAGCTTAAGAGCAAAGGAACTCTCCCAGTTACAGGAATACATTTGCATTCATCTTCCTTGTGGTTACCCTGAAACAATCATTTTTTCTTGTCTTTGGCCATGTCTGAAACCGCACTGTGTACTCAACAGTAACACACACACACAGCCCAGATTCAGATCAGAGATAATATCCTTAGTCAGTACTTAAGTAGGTGCTTTCCCAACTCTTCTTTCCCTTGGAATCTACTCCAGTCAGCATGAATTTAGCATTGTTTGTGTGCTTTTGCTTCCAGGCTGAAGTCTATTGCACCAAAAAGTATGGCCACAGATGTGCTTTTTATAGGAAGTACCCCAAGTAAGAGCCGCAAAGCTGGATCTTCTGATTTATGCAAAGCAGCGACAGCCACTGCCTGCCCTGGATTGGTGAGGAGAGAAGCCAGGCAGAGAGAAGGGCTCTTGGCTCCTCCATCATCCTAAAATTCAAAAGGGGTCACACTCTGGCCACACCCCACAGCTCCCAAGGGTTACTTTTGATTGCATTGTCTTTTTCACATTTGCAAACTGCTTTGAAGAGAAAGTACTTCGGTTGTTCAGCATCACAAGGGCTGTTGGGGAGGCTGCAGCTTCTGAGGGAGCAAAGGTTTCCTGAGCCAAGTCTCTGCCAGGAGCAGGGATGCGCTGAGGCCCTTCGCTGCCCCGACGAGGCAGGAGATGTTTCTTCCCGGAGGCAGAGGAAGGGTCCCCTGTGGGGGGCTGAAGGAGCAGAGCCATCCCAACACTGCTGTCTCTGCCTATTAGTACCGTATCTCTGTTCCAGAGCAAGAAATGGGGTCTCACTTACCTGGTGGGATCAGAAGGTGTATTGACCCATTCTGCTCCTCAGCACAGAGGAGGAGATGACAGTTAAATTCCTTGTGCAAAAAAGCCTGGTGTGTCTTCAGGGACAGTCACACCTCTGCCCTGCTGTCCCTGGACCCTGTGGTGCCACCTTCCCTGTGGCCTCCCAGACCCCGCTGCCATCCTGCTTCTTCTGAACACACCCCAAGGGCTCTGTCCCTCTCTGCTCACCCGAGTGTCCTGTCCCCAGGGACTTTGGTAAAGCCACTGCCAGGGAACAGCGCCCTGCAGGAAGCCACCACCGCAGCTGCCCACTGCCATGGAGCAAGGAGCAGGGAGCGGGGAATGCCAGAGGAGTGGCACAGCAGGGAACCAGAGGGTTGGGAGGGAAGGGAGCCATATTCAGAAGAGCCTAAATAGCACCAGAAACACGGCAATAACCATTTAATGGGTTTCAGAAGGGGCACTGAGCAGCTCCGTGGCATTTTGCAGAAGGGCTTTCCCACTTGCCTGCTCCTCTTCCGCATCCAGGCACCGACAAACACCGCTTTGCTTTGGGGGATGCCTNTTTTGGGGGATGCCTCTTGCACAGCGGAGGTCTTGAGCTGTGCGCCAGAGTCAGCCCTCAGCTCACAGCCTCCGGACCTTCCTGGGCTGGGGAGGCCTTGCTGGGGAGCAGTGGTGCTCACTGGGGAGCAGTGGGGCTTGTTGAGGAGCAGTGGGGCTCATTGGGGAGCAATGGGGCTCGTTGGGGAGGCTGGGCTGGGGAGCAGTGGGTCTGAGCGGGAGGCAGAGTGGTGCCAGCAGTTGGGTGACCTCATCGTCCCCTTTCTGTGGCAGGACAGGCAGACCCACAGGCATGGCTGCCTGGTGCTCGCGGCTCCATCCTGCTGCGAGACGGCTGCGCCCACAGCAAGGTGGTGGAAATCCCCACAGCGGCTGCGCTCGGGGCCTTCCTGAGCAGGAACTGGGGAGGGTGAGGGGGAGGGCAGCCAAAGCCACATGCCAGACCCCAGGAAGTGCCAGACCCCAGGACGTGCCCAGCCATGCTGGCTGGGGGTCAGGGGCTGCCAGCAGTGTGACTCCTGCTGCTGAAGGGTTTGTCTTTCTGAATTGGGGCTTCTAGTAAGCAAAAAAAAAAATCAATAAAAGCATCCGGGGGCAGCAGTGACAGTGAGGTGGCCTGTGGTGGCAGGAGCCATGTCCCAGGGATGGGCTCAGTCTCTCCCAGTCCTCTGCTGACTCAACGTAAGCTTTCCTCCAGTCTGCCTCCTTGCTCAGGAACAAGTCTCATAAAATCCTGACATCACATTTTTCTAGGGATTTTTCTAGGGATTACCACTCCCATGTCCCCGATTTTATAGGAAGAGCTCATCCTCTGGCGAAGCCTTTCATCTCCCACTCATACATTTAATGCAGTCAAAATAGGTGCTATTCAAGGATCTCATTGTCTGCTGGCGGGGAAGAAGCTGGCCCCGTGCCCGTTCCTCAGGAAGATGCTAACGCTACAGAGCTCTTGCCAACCGGCCTCCATCAGGAGCCTTGTCAGCAAAGTGGCCATGGACCTGGCTTGCCTACCTACAGGAGCTCAAGGCAGCTAACTCGCTTTTAAAAATGGGCTAATTAAACCGCATTTATAAATGCCTATATGGGACCACTTATGCTAATTAAGGACAATTTAAATGGCCTTATTTAGTAGCATTTGGGAGTAAATTAAACTGAATTATGGCCACTTTAATTCTGAACGAGAGTTTCATGCAGAATTTTAATGCTCTTTAATCCACTTTAGATTTAGTTCCTTGAATTTAACTTTCTTAAGAGTCCTGTGTAGACAAGCCCTGGGCTGTGAGGAGCAGGTACCGGTACTCGCTCAGAACCCGAGCTCGGGGCAGTGGCCTCTCGGGGAGGGGATGGGGCTGCCTTGGGACCTATGTGCTCCCCCTGGCTTTGGCATCCTCCATCCCCAGCTCATCTGCGGAGTGGCCTAATGGCTTGTCTCACTGCAGTTACTGGTGTGCTCCTGGGTGGTGCCAACGACATCAGGAAGATAACTGAAATCTCCCACCATCTGCGATGCAGGGATTCAAAAGGCTGGCAAAGGTGCATCTGACTTTTCTTTTACAGTGAGCAGTATCATATATTGCACAGTACTCAGCACACCCAGGAATTAAAGGAAAAAACAAGTGAAGATTTAGGCCCTGTCTTTGGAAGAGGGTCACCATGACTCAGGAGGAAAGCCGAGCATTAATGCTGGAAGGAAAGCGTCGCAACATCCCTTCGGAGCAGTTTGCTTTTACAGCCACAACCACTCACATTTATGGTGATGCTGACTGAGGGACCATCTGCTGCTCTTGCTCACCTCAATAAAGATGTCACTGATGGCAGCATCATTGCTGGTTGCCAGAGTGAGAACCCACCAGCCGACCTGTTGCTCCAGTTTGGAAGCATGTCCAGCAGAAGATCCAGTGGGAAGGTCACTCCCTTCCCCTGCGTCACACATCGGGGGAGAGCTCCTGGCCACCCAACCCTGCTGCTACGTGCCACAAGGGATTCTAGAGGAGAAAAAGGAGCTCAAATCTTCTCAGGAAAAAGGCAAATGCAGCAAGGGAGAACTGGAGGAGAAGCTAAACAAGGATTTGCAGAACTTACTGGGTTGTGTTCGGAGCCTTGTACGCCCATCACATCGCTAGCTGTCTTCCCAGCACTGCCTTCATCCACGAGGATGGTACTCCTTTGCAGCTGCAGACAAACAGACTGACTTGTCTCTGAAATACGCTCTCTTGAACTTATTTCCTGGCTTCTAAAGAGATCCTTGTTAGCACTCTGCAGAGTAACTTATTCCCTGCACAGCCCAAGGGCTCTTCACAGAGTACCCGGTCTCCGGGCGATCACTTGCTCTGGAGGAGAGCACAGGCTCCTGAGGGACCACGCCAGAGTCATTTATTTTGCTGTCACTGTGACTGCCTGTGACTGAACAGACACGGCCTTAGGTGCTATGTGAGTGAGCAGCCTTGATCCCTGCCTTTGCTCTTAGTGAATGATGGCATTAAGTTATAGGAGGACGAGCTTATTTCCTCAGTGACAGATGGATTGGGCACACCCTGACTATTTTTTTCTCTGGTGCTTCCATCAAGGAAAAGAGCCATCCTTTCAAGGTCTTTTTGACTGTAAATCTGTTACTGTTGAAGGCTGAGAGACAGCAGAAGCCTCACCACTGCCCGGGCTGTGCCAGGCCCAGCACACGGTGCTGCAGGAGAGTGTGAGGTCTGGGCTGCCCAGCGGGGATGAGGCAGCAGGAATGAATCCTGTGGAATGAGTCCTCCCTGACTGTCCCACCCCAGGGCTGGGCAGCCTGGTGTGTGTCTCCTGAAGCCTTCCAGGAAAGGGAAACCCACACACCAGTAAGGCACTGACCAAACCACGTCAGGAGAGCTCCCAGGAAACCCAGCCACTGCCCATCCTGGCAGCAGGGAAAGTGCTTGGCTGGACCCATCAAAGTAATTCCCCCACATCCCTGCTCCAAAGGCAGGCAGGATTGGTCCCACTACCAAGGGGACATCAGTGACAGAATATCAGGATGATTCCTCCCTGCTGTGATCACCTCATCCCAGCAGAGTGTTTAGAAGCACTAGGAGCTCTGGCACTCAGGTAGCACCCTCTCCTTTCTCACCGCTCCTGCCTCACCGGGTAACCTCAGCTTTGCTGCAGCAGAGTCCAAAGCAGAGAGAAGCAACAGACTCGAACAACAAATGGTGGGGAAAACCAAGCAGTTGCGCAAGTGTCTGCGACAGCAGCTATTTACCGTCATGCTAAGCCCTTCCCAGTCACCGCCACTCTGCCGGAAAATATCAGCTATCCCCTTCGCCAGAAACATCCCTGCCTGCTCAGCCCAAGTTCTGTTCAGATGCAGCATCTGTAGCCATGGATTTGCTGTACTCTGATGCCTGGGAGCGTTTACTACTTCAGAGCTAAAGGAATATTGTAGGTTGAACAAACATTTCATGGTATTAACATAAGATGTTTAAATAGACAGTCACAGAATATTTTATCCCAACCAGAGCAAAGTGAAGAGCAGAGGATTTGTGCTTATTGCTGAGCAAATACCTCTTAAGAAGTCACATCCATAGGGGGAGCAGACAGTTTTTGTTCCAAGGAGCTGAAGAGCTGCCCAGGGATGTCCCTTTCTCTTTCCCTGTGCCCTGCATGTGTCAGGGCAGAGGACAAACCTCCCAAACCACCCAGGGCTGAGATCCCTGCAGGTCCCAAGCCCCGGTGCCCGCTTGCAACCTCGTGGCAGCATGTCCATCATGTGCCTCCAGTGTGTGGGCACATGGTGACATCGGGCCCCAGCTCAGCATGTGGCCCAGGAGTGAGCCATCACCAAGGCTGGCTTCGCAGTGAGGTGCTGACACAGCATGGTGTGGTGGCCATAGCTGTTAGTCACCCACAGTCGCATCTCCGGGATGAATGGAGCCATATAGCAAAAACCAGAAGTGCCAAATGCCTCCTGAGCAAAGGGACGTGTGTCCCCGTGCTGTCCTCCCAATGGTTTGTTGCTGCAGCTCCAGCCCTGAGAGCAGGAACATATCCCTGCGTCACAGGGATGTGCTCTCACCTGGCCACCCTTGGTGCCCGCAGTGGGAAGGGAGCAGCACAGGGGCTGCCCATCTGGGAATAGCTTCCAGATGTTCCCAGGCTGGAATATCTGCTTTGGGCACCCAGGAGTTCCAGGAAGGACATTTCCAGTCCTTCCTTTACGTCCTGTCTACAGACTCCTTAACGGCAGCTTTGAGACCTCCTATGCTAAGGGGTCTCATTGTGACCATTGGGACACAGACTGGGGCTCCTGATGACCCTCTTAAAGCTACGTGGAGTGGGAGATCTGGGCGCCGCGGGCACCGAGCAGAGCACATGTTGCCCGTCAGGAAACGCTCATTTCCTTCTGCTCCGGGCAGTGGGGTCAGCGCAGACCCCAGACATGGGGGCCGTGTGTCACCACAAGGGCCGTGCCACTGCCTGCCTGGCTGCGCAATGTGGGACAGCCCTGGCTGCCCCCAAGCCCTCCCACGAGACGGATGTGTGTCACCGGGGCAGAAAGACAAACAGGCTGCCGAGCTCTCCCCTCGCGCCTCCCGTGATGTCAGTGGCAGCGGGAGCCATTCGCTGATGTGGTGTGACTCAAGGCTGTGTCAGCCTGGCAGCCAGAGGCAGGGCCCCTAAGGTGCTTTCCTACCTGCCTGGGCTGACCGTGGAGGCATTGACTGGCCCATGGACCAGTGGCAAAGCTCGGTCCTGAGGTTTGGCCGGTGGCCACGAGAGCGGACAAGGACCGAGCTGCCTGGTACGGGAGGAAAGCTCCACGTTTTGCCCACCTGGCAGCAGTTGTGCAACGCACACAATGCACAAGTGCACACAGGGCTGGCCTCTGTCCCCACTTACGCTGCCGTTGGAGCCCGTCTCCGTGAAGCAAGACCACGCTTTTGCTACCTTTGGCTGGGGATTTCCCCGGTGCGAGCGGTGCCGAGCGGGAGGAGCTGCTGGCCATACCGGGCTCTGGTTGCTCCTGAGAGCTGCGGGTTTCACCCGGGGGCACACGAGCTCCCGGCACCACGCTCAGGATGCTGCGGACCCCACCACCTCCTGTGCTGCCCTGCCCCGGCCCCGCTCTCTTCCGTCTGGCTGAGGTACCGCGGCGGCAGAGCGCGACCAGGCCCCGGCCTGTCTTTCCACTTTTACACAACGGCGTACAAAAGGAATGATGCATTTATTGCAAAACAGCAGCTGGAGCAGAAGGCTCAAGAGACACAATATTCAGGTCCCAGCCTGTGGGATCTGAGGTCTGTTTGTCAGACTAACTCAGTTAAGCCCTCGCAAGCCTTCCACAACCTCCTCCCAACCCACACGCCTGATTCACATCTGACATCGAGTCAAGAGGGCAGAGAAGTGATTGCACTTTTAGTTTTGTTCTGAGGGACAAACTACCCCTTTTCTAAAAATCAGGTTTGTTTTCTCAGCCTTCCACCTAGAGGACTGAACAAGGTTCTGCAATTTAGTCCAAACTTCCCGACTATCTCAGAGATCCTTCCCAACCATGATGATGCTGTGACTAATTGTCCCCAGCTTTGTGGAATGAGCATTTGGGATGAAAAGGATGATATGACACAGAGTGGATTACGGAGAGGCCAAGGCCCAGTCAATACCCTCTTCCAGCCATGCTGATAAACGCATGTTGCCTTTCTGGGCCTGTCCGTCCAATACCACGTGCAGAAATGGAAATATTTTGGTTTTCTTTATCCAGAATTCTCCATACAGTAAATACCAACAACTTCGAGTGCTTAGAGCAGATGATAACTCCAGAGTGCCTTTCCCAAGTGCCCATTTTCCATCCTGCCCATTTGCAGACCTGACAGAGCGGCGCATCCTGCTCCTCCCTCCGGATCCGGGCACCGTGTCTCTGTGCGGGGTGGAAAGTTGGCCGTTTACCAGCAATAACTGCATTTCGTTAGAAAACGTGTTCTCATGAAAACAGCAGACTGGCTTTCGCTTTGGGCTTAGGTTTGCTTCAGCAGTGACTCTGCTCATGAACACGCTGTTGGAGCGAGTGACGGGAGGAACCTGTGCAGGCACCAGCCCCCCAAGGAGCGTGGCCAGCCTTGTCCCCGTGCTCTGCTCTGCCTTCTCCTTTGGGTCAGATGCCACCTTCTCCACCTTCTCACCCCAACACCTGCCCAGACATCACGCCTCGCCAACAACTTCTGGGTGTTGCTGCCGTTACACACTTGGGGAGTCTCCCAAGCGGATGCGGGGGCAGCAGGTGCTGCGGGAGCCCCCCCTCCCCGCCCCCCCGCGTCCCCAGCATAGGACTGGGGCTGGGGAGACCCGCAGCGGGGATGGGGGGTGCGGGACGTGGATTTTGGGAAATGTCCGACCTGGCCCGGGATGCTTCCTATCCCTTCAGGATGCTCCCGGGAGCGGCGGCCGGTGCTGCGGGGGAGGGCGGAGCCCCGCATCCTCAGCCCCCCGCGAACTCCGCTCCCGGGAACTGGCCGCCGCGGCGGGGGCTGCGGGTGTCGGGGGGGATCCATCAGGCTGCGGCGCCGGTGGGCGCTGCCAGGCTCCCACCTAGAGGCCCCTCCGGGCGTTGCAGCCCCGACAGCTTCCCCGGAGGGCGGGGGGACAGGGCGGATGGCGGGGGGGTCTCTCCGGTTCCGAGTCCGGGACCCCCGCCCTGGAACCCCCAAAGAAACCTCTTGCGATGCTGCCGGGGGGAGCGGGGCTGTGCCATCCCTGCGGGGATGTCCCCGCTGAGGGGACCGGCATCACCGGGAGTGGGGACAGCCCCACGAGGAAGACTTCCGAGCTAGGCATAACCCAAAGCTGCAAAAATTAATCCATTAAAAAAAAGAAAAAAAAAAAGAAAAAAAGCAAAAAAAAACCCCAAAAAACCAACGTGATAATAACCTGTTGCAGCTTAAGGCGTTTAGACACTTCTCTATCTTTCTGTAATTCTTTGTAATAATAATTAAATGACCTTTAAAATGGCAGTGGGTGGAAAAATTCAGTAAAGCTGCGTAGCAATTCAGCAACTGCTACAGAATATTGAAACTTAAGAAGACGAAAACTCGCTTTGATGTTAAGGGATGGGAATAAAAAAAAAAAATAGAAAAAGTGACACAATCAAGTGTGAAGCTGGAAATTTGTTCTTTCTTTGTACCGCTTCCCAGAGCCCATGGGGCAGGACAAATACGGGAGCACTAAAAATCCCACAGATCAGAGAACAACCCCCAGTGCACAGGAACCACCCGTGGCCTCAGCCCCAACTGTCCCATCCCTTCTATCAGAACATCTGCTCCCCAGCAAGGTGCAGCAAAGGTGACAGTGACACACAGTTTGCTCACCAGGGACATGGCCAGCAGCCATCAGCAGGGCTGAAGGTCCCCCTAAACAGCTGGTGAAGGAGCCCATGGGTGCTCAGAGACTAGGGCTGGAGAGGGAGGTGCTGGTCCCTCTGCCGCGTGTGAAGCAGCAAAAGTCCCTCTGCCCTTCTCGCTCTGGTCACCGATTTTCCCCTCACCTATACGATGCCAGGGCAGCTTTGGGACTGAGCCGAGGCCGTGGCGATGGTTTCATGGTGCCAGGCCCCAGCAGGGCTCACTGAGTGCCCTCGCACTTGGGCAAAGGGACCAGTCTCCCTTCACCAGCGCTCCTGCTTGCCAGGAGGGGACAGCAGGGCCAGGGATGTGGCCGGGGACATGCGTCCTGCTGGGTGGCTGGCAGTGGGTCCTGAGTGCCACAGCGGGTGGGCGGCGGAGCCTGCGCCCTCCTGGGAGAGGAGCTGTGGCTGCGCAGCCTCCTCCCGGTATCGCCGCGGTGCAGCCTCGCGCCGGATTTCATCCCCTACAATACATGGGATTTATCTCTCTCACTTTCATGTGCCTTTAAGGAAACACCACTTTTTATCTCATTTCTGCTGCTTTTTATCATCACAAAGAGTTTTTAATGAAATGAGAAAGCGTCTGTTTCTGCAGGCCGGAGCGGCGTGGGTAATTTCAATATAAAACAAACAAGGCAGCTTTCAAAATTAAAATTTTATGTGTGGCATTTTCTCATTTAACGGAAAGCACAAAGACGGGCAAAACCAATTAACAGGAGGTTGAGACTCAGCACTCGGCAAAATTAAACAACGGGACTCTGCAAAAGGAATGATTTGTTCAAAGGGAGCCCGAGAAAGGGATGGAGAAGAGGAGAGGAAGGAAGGCTGCTCTCAAAAATTCACCACCTCTTAACAAAATAAATGCAAACAAACCTGCATCCTACCTCATGTCCCTCAGATGGGCTTCAGAGCCCCACAGACCAGGTAGAAACACCGGGGAATGGCAAAGAAAATGGATGGGGGTGGCAGCTGCAGGAGGGAGCTGGGGAATTCCAAAGTCAGGGCTCTGATGCTGCAGACAGAGGGACAGGCTCACTCCCAAAATGTGCCCACCCCAGGCTGGCAGCTCACACAGGGCTCCTCCAGACAGCCTGCAGGAACATGCGCCTTCCTTCCCCAGATTTCCCTCTGCTTTTATATCCCCTCCCACCAAGGGAAAAAAAAATAAAAATAAAAAAATTTAGTTCAATCAGAAGTTCAGCTGGAGACAAAAAGGCGACAGAAGTGGGGAGGCCGAAGGCAGCTGAGCAGGAGTAGAAGGACAGTGACACTGCCAGCATTGCCTGGGCACTGCCCTGCTCCCGTTCGGGAAGGTGATTAACAGGGCAGGTAGTGCCACCATGATTAGCAGTGTGGGCAGTGTCACTGGGCTGGGGGCTCCAGAGGAACCGCCTTCAAAGAGAGGAAGAGGTGGAATTAAGGCTAATCACTCCTTATCGACCTGGGCCCGCAGAGTTGGAGATCTACAGTCCCTGGGAGCGAGTCAGAGCTGGACTGATTGCTGCAATCACTGCAAAACGGGGATGGGGCTCATTTGCCTGCTTTGCACATAATTTGCAGGGTGAAGTGCTGAGTTCTTGAAGGTGTCTGGACATTAACCAGTGATTTAGCCCTGCTGGGCCAGAGTGGGGGCTGCGAGTCCTACCTTGCAGCATCACACAAGTGAGTCAAGCATTTATCTCAGCTGCAGAGAGAGTCCCCTCTGCCTGGAGAATAAACCATGGATGGAGCAGCGTTACTTACTGTGCTCCCAGCTCTGGATTCCACAGAGTGACCATGGAGGAGGCAGAAGTCGCCTTAATGAGGGGCGGCAGCAGCCCAGCCCCCAGGCAGGAGCTTCTCCTTTACGTGGCAGCTCTTGGCTCTGTCTTGAAGGAAGAGGCGATTCCTGGGAGAAAGAGCTCAGGGAGGGATGTGCTGGTGACCCAGCAGCAGCCTGGGCAGAAAGGGATCAGGTGTACTTTACATCCACTAACATGGGCAACAGAGCTGATGTAGCACTGTGGCAGCCCAAAGCTCCTCAGGACAGGCAGCTGGGGTTTGGAGGGGGACCCAAGCTCCATCCAGCCTGTTTGCTGGTCAGTCTGGCACGGCACGTTCCTCGCAGAGCTGCTGGTCCAGCCTGGCCACAGGAGCATCAGGAGAGCAGCATGGGGGTCCCAGGCACGCCAGGGCGTGGGCACAGAATGGGAACCCTCCTTTGTCTGGGAAATGAAACTTTTCCCTGAAAGGAACAAAAAAGCAAGCCCGTGGAAGGAGAGGAACAAGCTGCCAAACCAGGTAATCCATCTCAGGAGCGTAGGCGTCAAGATGATTCATGTCTTCCAATCTACTCCCAGCTCAAATCTAAAGTAAATCAGCCCAGACTGTTTCCCGCCCCGTGTGGTGGGACACGACGTGGGGTGTGAGGAACATCCCCCCCATCCATCTCCCTGCTCTCCCAGCTCTGACTTTAGCACTTGTCCTGCCTAATTAGGGCCAAACTGTTTGCTTGTTGATAGGTGAAGGGAGGAGAGGAGGTGCCCTGGGAAGGGAGATGGGATGTGAAAGGGGATGATGAGAATGGATTTTTTTTTTAATATTCTGTTCAGTTGCTTTTCTGCAGCAATTCCTCTCACAGGAGAACAGCCCAGGAAGAACACTATCAATATTAGTTCCCATCTGTAATAAGATAGTTGTCCAAAGTCTTAATTACCTTTTTAAACTACTTAAAATTCTCCTGCCTCCTTACTGTGGCCTTTCTGCCAGTCCCGAGCCATGCCCACACTGCCTCCGCCAGCCCCCGGTGCCAGCCCCAGTGCCAGCCCCCAGGTGTCACAGAGCGGTTTAGTCTGTGGGAGTGGGAGAGCAGGAGGGGAGCAGCTCAGTGCGCTCAGGGCACCCTCTGCAGAGCTACTGGTGGGGAGCCGAATGGCACCAGCACCCTGGCACAACCTCCCTGGGACAGTGGCCAGCTCTGGCCCTGGGGCTTCTGTTGCACGTGAGGGACAGACACGCACTGGCCAAACCCCGGAGCTCTGTGCCCGCTGTGCCCTGGGTGCAGGAGAGGGTTTGGGAAGGCAGAAGGGTGGGAGCCCTGTCCCAGCAGATACCCCAGCTCTCGCCTCACTGGGTGACTCGGCTCCATCTCCAAAGAGCCTGCAGAATGGAGCACCCGGGGCCTCCCTCCCATAGGACCCACTGCCCGTGGCCTGGGCAAGCAAACACAGTCCCCGTGTAGCCCCAGCCCCACTGGCCGTGTGCCTTGGGAGATGGGGTGGCCCCTCCAATGTCACAGGGTGCAGGACACACCGTGGTGGTGTGGAGGAGGGGCATGAGCAGAGAGGTGACAGCCGGTGCTGCTGTCCCGGTGGAGATGCCCCACTTTGGTGAGAGGCCATAAATCCATCCAGGGACTTCGGGAGAGGAGAAGCTGCAAACAAGAACAGAGCAAGGAGGCTGCACCCCGTCCCTTTCCTTCCATTGGCACCTCATCTTCTTAGAGCTAATTACTGACAAAGGGCTGGGGCAATATTTCGAAGGCCAAATCTGAGGTGCCCTGATCCCACCTTCCGTGGAAGCAGCCTGATCAGGTTCATTTTTGTCTATAATCAGTTCGAGGGCAATTTCATTTTTGAGTTATTGATTTGAATTTCACCGTGCTTGAAAAACACTGGAAAAAAGATTTTATCTCTTTAAGGAAAAAGAATGTGTGCCTTGGCGGGCTAAAAATAAGTTTGTTTATGTACATATAACTGGCAATTTTTGGGCTAAATATGAACTGACTGTAAGATGGGTAATTTTGCAGCATGCCAAATGTAAAATGGGGGGCATAAGACCCCCCAGGTGGGTCGTGTGCACCCAGAATCTCCCAGGTCTGTGGTGGGTGACAAGGACCTTTTGCCGTCGTGCTGCTGAGAGTTAAGGAAAGACGAGCACCAGAAGAGGGTTTCAGACATGTGGGGGAAGATTCAGCTTCATCTCCTGAACTCACCTCCCCTCATTTAACTATAAAAAGTTGTAGGTCTGAGTGTTTCTCGCTGGTGGGAAGCGCCAGCCCTGCTGAAGCCCGTCGGGTTGCACGGGCACAGACTGGAAGGTTGGAAGCCACCAGCCCCCTGGCAGCAGCCGATTAACAGAGCACATGGCAGGAGAAAAACCCAGTGTGGGACTGATGGTGACCAGCCCGATGGCAGCACAGGGGAAGGCAGAGCTGGCCCCAGCCCCAAACCCCCCCCACATCAATCCCAGACCACAAACCATGGCCTGGCAATGCTGCAGGGCCGGGGGGGGCGAGGGGCTGTGTCCCCCCAGAACCCCTACGCTGGAGCTGCAGGAGAAGGGTGTCGTGGCTCGGCTGCAGCTCTGCCCGGTGCTGCAGCCTGGGGGAGCTCGGCTGATGGGCTCCACCGAGGATGCCTGTAATTAAAGGGTTTGGCTGGCAGTCCCGAGAACGGTGACAAAGTGCAGTAAGGCTGCTAATGAGCCAGACACACTTTAAACACTAATTCACTTTATGATGAGAGCGCTGTTGCTGCTCAGATGAAGTATTTATCTACTTGTTTAATACGAATCAATAAGTGAATAACAGTTCGATGGAAGTGACATTTGGGGAGCTCTGCAGTCATTTGTAACTCGTGTTTTAATGTCTCTTCTAATGAGCAGCGTTAGCTCAGTACAGCTCGGGCCGTGCGCTGGGAGCAGTGAACCCGAGCAGAGCATCCTTGATTGCTCCCCTTGGAGTCCCAGCCCGGGGATCAGGAACTTTCCACGTTCCCTCCTTCCCTGGGGCAGAAACAAGCCAAGGGACTGGGACACAGCACCCAGCAGGAGCCAGGGGCCCAGCCAAGCTCCAGTGAGGTCTCAGCCCAGTGTTGACATGGGATGGGAACTGTCTTGACTTGTTCTCCATCAGCTCTGCTCTTTGCAGGTGCTGGAACACTTATCCCTAAAGCCACCTTTTAATCTTGTTTCTATTACTTTGATCCAGTGGAAGTACTTGGAAAATAGGATTTGCCTGCCTGGGTAAGCTGGGACTCTGCAGAGCCCAGTCGCGTGTCGCAGGCAAGGCCAGTGTCTGGGTGGGAAATGTGAGGGAGAGTCTGGGGGTTTCACGCCAAGGGAAGGGAAGGGAAG
>VXBJ01002862.1:108184-188211 GCA_013400055.1 Nycticryphes semicollaris | reverse complement strand
CCACCCCCCCAAAAATGGCAAAAGACAGTATAAACATATTGGTTGTCCCTCCATGGGACACAGTGGTAGTAATGCTTACGCATGTATGTCACAAACCCCAGCTGGCTCCCTCCTTTTCTGTCTGAATCTGTTCTTAGCACAGTTTCATAGCACCAGACAAAACCAAGGGAAATTACATGACTATAAAACAGTCAGACATTGCAGTTATCTGAAACAAGGTTTTCTCATAATGTAGGAATCTAAGTTACAAATATGTGATAATGGGAAGATAACCCTAGCACACAACCTTTTCTTCTGGTAAGAATAAGCAAATAGTACTGTGAACTAGCTATATACAGCCTCTCTGTAACTCTGCTTGCCGGAGCTGCTCAGTGTTTTCTTGAAAAGGAAAAAAAAACAATTATGATACTGAAATTGGAAGCTAAAAAACTTCCACTTAATGGTCCACTTGACTTTAAAACAAAAGCTTCCTCTCCTAGAGGAAGAACTCTGCAGACAAAGGAACCAAGGTGGACTCATGAAATGCTCTGGTGTTCCTGAATCTTCATTGTCTTCCTAAATCTTTGGGACAAAATTCAGGTGTAGCTTTAAAAGAATGGCATACTGTACTGAACTCAGTGGATCATTGTAGTATGATGGGGTGAGAATCTGCGCAAGGCTAACACAGCTGCTGTGTAAAATCCATACAGGGGGGGAAATCAAAACCAAGCCCTACATCAACCTCTGTGGTGTGTCAGCAGGAATTTTAAGCAAGGGCTAGCACACTATGATAGTCATATAAATTAAAAATCAGTTTTAGTGACCTGGATGTTCACAGCCATCAAGTGTCCTTCTTGCAGGTCTTCCTGGATTGGCACTACTGGCTGGGAAAAGGCCATGGAGCATCTCAGTGCAGAGAGTCATGGGCACAAAGAGGCCAGAAGAGAAACAGGCTCTGTTGTGGCAGCCTCACACTCACCTTCCCCTAAGAAGGATTCCCATCGCTCGACCCATTCGCCTCACAGTACCACAGCCTCAGAATGAAGAGAAATAAAAACGCCTCTTCCCACCCCTGAGCAGCTTGAGTCTCTGAGCAAGCTCAAGGAGTGATTTGAGGAAGGACTGCAAAGAGTATCTTATAGCAGATTTGAATATTAAACAAGCAGCTTTATTCTCCCTGGCCCTGCAGACTACCAAGAAAATTGTTGTGTTACTCAGTTGTCCTACATACATTGCTACTCACGTACTAAATACCTATTTAACCCAAAGTTCAGGTTGCTGAAATAATTAACACAATCCTACATTAAACACCAACATTACAGTCTAAGTAAAACAAACTAACTAACCTAAACCTCCAGGACTGAAAATGATCAGGGATGTTACTGCATATAAAATACAATTAATGCTGCAGAGTGTTATTAGGTGTTTTTTCAAACACAGGAGAACTACTAAAAGAGCAGTCCCTCTGCTCCTGCTTACAGTCACTAATCATGCATTTCAGAGTTAGGCGATGTCAGAAGAAAGGTTGCCCGTGCAAAATTAATCCAGTCCCTTTGGGTATACACATTATGATACAGTCTTGTAATTACACATCCACACACTCTTTTTCCCCTCAGGACCACTGCTGTATTCAGTTCACAGGAAGGAAGAGGGCCTTGCTAAAAATCAGCTGGACCAGCTTCTGTTTCTCTTTTGTTTCTTCTTCCAGGGCCAATACGTGGTCCTGTGCTGCTCTATTTACTGCCTGCTGCCTAACCTGGCCTCAGTAACAGAATTAGCATCATCCTGGGCTTTTCAGCAGTGTTCATCACTGTAATACTCAAATGGTTCATTTATATTAACCGATTTATTTCCTGAACACCTCTCTGCCTGAGGTAGCGTTATAACTGCTTCTATTTGGCACATGAGGAGCTACATCATTTGCAAATTCAGGTATAAAGTTTCCACTCACTTTCAGCAGGCTTAAACCAAGAGATAATGAATTCAGCTGAGCACCCACCAAAAGAAGAACATGTGCAATCAATACCCATTTGCAGGGGTCTGGTTTGAAAGATTTATCTACTATTCTTATATAAAACTTGGGGCAGATATGGAATCCAGATTCACAAACAATAATTTAACTGCCTTGAGCCTGAAACTCTCTTTCTGAGCTGCCTTGTGCCACTCAGAAATGTTCAAATTTCACAGCAGATTAAATGGCATTTTACAGAAAAATGAGCTCCATTACTGCATAATCTGGATTCGTTCCCTCTCCCTCTCTCACCCTCAGAAATTGGGATTGCTTTGGCAAAGTGCTCGTCCAGCATCACTGCTTGACTCCATTTGCTCCACTGCTGGCTGTCTTACCCTTGATTCTTCACTATCCCTTCGATCCAAACCACAGGCCCAAGTCTTTCCTCAAAAAACTTATCCTGAATTTAGCTTGTTTTGTCTAAACTTTCTCACTTTTCCTTCTTTTACCTCAAGCCCTGCACTGACATTGTAGATCATCCTCTGCACCTTTGTCCAGTTAGTCCTTCCCCTCGTTTTGCCAAATCCATCTATCGCAATATTTTTCACAGCCAGGCTCTTCCCAAATCTTTTTCAACTTTCATTGCCCTTTCCTCATCATCTCTTTCTCTACCACCAGTTTTGACGTGAAGTAATTTTATTCCAAACACACTCAAAATCCTGTTAAAATTTCAGAGACATGATATCTTGACTGTAAATTCTAGGAATATGCAACTCCTGCTGGTCTCTGCAGAGTCTCACATGTGCACAAGTAAGTAACTTTAATACAATTTCAACAAAACTTTCACATCATTTTAGTGAAAATTAATATGTTTACTTAATAGTGCATAGATGGGGAAGAAGAATGCCTTTCAGCATCATCCTTTTAGGTATAATGCTCTTTTGAAAGAACACTTGCATCTCCAGGAGCTGGGGACAGTTTTATGCCTAAATATCTTGTAGCTGATGAAGCCTTATACTGACCTATGCACTTCTTCAGCCAGGGACATTCGGTCAATTTTCTTATATAAATCATATCTGTTTGTGATTTTCAAAGTGTGAATAATAATGAAGTTGCATTTATGCTGCTTAATTTGATTTTTAATTTGGCCTCTGTGGGTCAGTGCCCGAGAGAACTGCTGCTGCTGATAGGCATCATCATGTGAAGAAATCTGCATTCAGGCCAGCTGTGTTTATGTATCATTCACACTGGTATCGTACAATGGAGAAAATCACATATTTGTCTCTAATTGTGGCAGCTGTGTTCAGTGAAGTGTCCAAATTAGAAACGACCTATAAAAGGCTGCATTACTTGTAAAAGGAATGTGCTCTGGGGAATTTTCTACACAATGGAATATTTTGGGAGCAAGTTTTCAAAACAAATAGGAGATTATACATGAATAAAACCCATGAATGATGCATGTAACCATGAATGAACTTTCTGAATGTATCATTGTGCCCTTTGATAGAAAATATTTCTCAAAAGTCTCAAAACATTTCAGTTTCCAGTCCCAGTAAAACCGTCNAAATAAAATAAAATAAAATTAAAGCACAGTTTTAAAAGACAAAGGTAAGAATATTCTGCAAACATTATAGCTATTATAGCTAAAGCTCTGCATACACTGAAGGGCTGAAGGGGAAAATGTAGCTTCTGCAGCATAGGTTGTCAAACCAAAAAGCATTACCTCATCAGGAGAGCTGAATCCAGGAATTCCAGCCAATTTGCTAGTCTACCTGGTGGTTTTGTCAGCTGGATGCTGGATTTATTTATAAATTACGTCTAAACTCTTCTGTTGTGCCACACAGACCTCACTGACAAAAGGATTTACTGAAAATACTGTGCTAAAATCAATGAAACTCATCTCACAAAAACAAACCAAGAAATTCACATATGTTTTTAGATGTACCTTAATTTTTTTCCAGTTAATTTTCTATTCAAAACATTGGCTTCCCAGAAGTTTCACTGTTTTCTATATGTGCAATCAAGTAGATTTGTGGAAATTTCAGCATTCAGTATTTTTTCTATTTCAGGTTAGCCTGAACTACAATAATAGCTTGGTGCTTGCCTCACTGACTGCCTAAAATATTTATAGAAGAAAATAAATTTAAAATGACTGAAGCCTCTCTTGACTTCCAGAATAAAATAAAATAAAATAAAATAAAGTTTTCAAATTTTTGAGTGAATCAGGCTCTGACAATATCTGGAATACGAATGACGTGGGTCTGGGTTACAGCAGATTTGTTGCAGAGAGATTTAAATAGAACGTTCAATTTGTGGCTTAGTACTGCAGCACTTCGGGCATTTTTTGCTAACTCCCCAAAATACGAGTGAATTCTCTATCTCCTAAACATACATTACACCCTTAAGCAGATCATTAAGGTTATCTTTATATAATGTAAGGAAATGTGTATGGTATGTAAGGAAAGATGTTTGGTATCCCCATAGACTTAGAAACATGGCCTAGATGAAATCCTCAGAAGAGGGCACATTTTGCCTGAAGAAAGCTCATTCAAAGGCTTCTTAAAAATGGGGTTTGGACAAAATGAAATGGTTCTCCAAAAAGAGTTCTGTACAGTTTCACCTCAGTCTTTTCCAATGAATAACAGAACAGAAAGAATTGCGGATATTCCAGAGGAAGGATCAGAACTCAGTGATTTCAAGAAATAGCTCAAAATCAATCCTATGAAATTTAACATATACAAGTATGCTTGGGCGAAAAAAATATACATTATACCAATAAATAAGTAATGGAACAAGAATGGAACAGTAATGGAACAAGAACAGATTAGGAACAAGTGGGGACTAACAGCATGATGTTCCACATATGCATCCAGAAGTAAACTTTCAGGTGTGCTTGTTTCATGCTGACACAGCTGAATTATCATGTCTGTTGTTGCCAATATTGTAATAAGAGAATGACAGGCTGATCAGGAAGAATCCAGAACGCAGTAGCAGAAATGCTCAGATCAGGTGTTTGGAAACATAGCATTATAAGGAAAAACTGGAAGACTTACATTAGTTCAACATGGACTATGAACAAGAAAGGACGTGTAAATAGTAATGCACATAGGAAGGCAGTTGCTATGAAGAAGACAGGGAAAGCATTTTAATAAATTCTCTAAGTCTGCTGCAATATTAGTATATTAAGCATACAAATAGTGATTGGATTCTGGGCACTCCCCCACTATGGCACTTAGGAATTCCAGCCAGCATATTGTTTTTTCCCCTAGAGTAGTTATGTTTGTAAGTAGTTAAGTTAAGTAAGTATGTTGAGTCTGGAGAAGAGAGGCTGAGGCGAGACCTCATTGCCCTCCACAACTACCTGACAGGAAGTTGTAGAAAGGTGGATGTTGGCCTCTTCTCCCAAGTGAATAATGACAGGATCAGAGGAAATGGTCTGAAGTTGTGTCAGGTGAGGTTTAGATTAGGTATTAGGAGGAATTACCTTACTGAGAGGGTGGTCAGGCACTGGAACAGTCTGCCCAGGGAGGCTGTAGAGTCACCATCCCTGGAGGTATTTAAGACACGTGTAGATGTGGCACTTCAGGGCATGCTCTAGTGCCTGAGATTCTTGGGTGTGGTGGTGGTTGTTATGGTGGGTTTTTTGGGGTGTGATGTTGTTGGTATGGGTTTGGGGTTTTTTTGATTTTGGTTTTTTGGGTTTTTCTTGCTTTGTTTATGGTTAGACTCAGTGATCTCAAAGGTCAATTCCAACCATGAAGATTCTGTAAAGATCCAACCACATAAATTTGGGACTCTGAAATACTATTATGCAGCATATGGACAGAAACATATAAAATTACATAAACAGGTTCTTGGAAGGCTTTCTGAGGTTAGGACTAACCCTCAGCTTTCACAGGAGGAAGATGTACATGCCTGAAAGATATCGATGCTGAGTAAATAGAGAGAGGCCCATGAACATGCACTAGATTCAGACACAGCAGCTTGGACTGTTGAAGGAGAAAAATGTATTTCTGTTGATGTCTCGTATAGAGGGTTCAGGATGTAGTGGGGCATCACCCCCTCTGTCAGGAAGAGCCCTCTTTCTGTGGCAGGTCTCCCTTGCATCATTATGTATAGTCCTGCCATCTGCATGGCTCAGAGCCTGCAGCAAAGGTGGTGTGATTCTGGGAAAACACATTTCTGTAACATCAAGCCTGGACAGGCATCAGTCCGGTATCTTATGCTGTCTAAGCTAACCTCTGCCTCATAGCAGAGGGCAAGATCCTTTTGCAGCTTTTGGTGAAGATCTTGAGATACATCCTCCAGCTATGTCTTTAGAGAACAACCCGTGGCTGCAGTCCCTCTCATGAGGGAGGCTGGCACGTTCCACTGCCGACTTCTTGCAATAAAGACTCACTCAAACAGGGCACCCCACAGAGAATAAGAGGATAATAGGATCTCCCGTGCTTGAATAAGAGGCTGGAGCTTTTATTCACATTTTAACTTGCTTCATTAAAAAATCCTGATTACTTCTGGAGTGTGGTCCTATCTCCCTCGGGACAAATATGCCATGAGAACAAAATTCATTTTCACTGTGATTCTGTGTTAGCAGCAAAGATGCTTTTTTTGTTGTCTCAATGGGAAAACAGTTTGTGCAACAAGTGCTAAAATGCAAACATTTTATACTAGGAGAAGGTACTTCTTTGCACTGAAAAATGGTCAAAACAATAGATTTGTCAGAAATGTGTCTTGAAGTTGACTCATTTGGAGCAGTTGCAAAATGTATATGATATCTTCACATGTTTGAAGAACGTCTGCATTTTGCTGAAATACTGAAGTGATTTCAGCTTACTTGTGCCTGAACAAAAGGCAGAGGGGTTATTTTTTCCATTTGCAGTGCTGTCATTAGAATATCAATTTTAGGAAAGAAAAAAAAAAAAAAGCATAGAAGTAAAAAGCCTGTAATTTATAGAGAAACTTAGAAACTGATAGGTAGACATTTAACTCGCCTCTTCCAAATCCTCAGCTACACATATTTTTTTCAAACACAACTACTTTGCTGGTTTAATTGTGCAAATAATTATAATGCATTGTTGTGAACTTAGTCTCTATTGCGTTCACTGTATTTAGTACACTGTAGTTGGTTTTCATACTGCAACATTACTTCAGACTTTCCTGGACTGAAATGCAATCTTCTTGGATGCTTTTTCACTGCCATGTAATCACACACCATTCAATCATTTCAGACTGCTATCTACTTCTCACTCTCTTCAGCAACTCTAATGGACGACTTGTCCCAGGTTCATTCATTCCAACTTCACGACGTATTGCACCCAATAATACACGTTTCCATCTGACTAGCAGTAAGTATTAGAGAAGCTATACAGACATTTGCATTGCATTCAGCTCACTCATAGCAGTGCAGTTGATCCGACACAATTCTACCTGACACAGCGTTCATTTATGCGAGTTCAATTCACAGCCTGTGTTTGATTTCTCCTTACAAAATTTGTTGTGTATCTTGCTGGCACTTTCTTTTTTTTTTCCCCATAACGTTGGAAAATTACAGGTAAAAGACAAAATGTAAATATAAAATCCATATGCATGTACACAAGGGTAATAATTTTTTACTGGTTTTCTTTCCTTTTAGGATGAACCAAAATTTAGAAGCAGAAGAAAAAGAATTGCTTTTGCATTCTTGTAACAGTAAGTCAACATCTACATCTTTCAATTCTAGTGTAGCAACTGAGACTTAGAGGAAAACCTAAGGCCGGGATTTTGTCTCATGGTAAATCTTCATAGACCAAAAATAGACTATTTCTTATATAGCTTAAATCTTTGGAACTCAAATATACAGAAAGTGCACAAGTTCTGTCATGACAAATCAATGAGTAAAAGACACAGGGAGAAGATAAATGCAGTGTGAAGACAGGAAAACAATACTTGCATCACTTAAATGTTTACATTATACCTGAGAAATACATCGTATGCACCTCAGTTTACATGGTCCGACAGTTTTAAAGCAGAGGAGGCTGATGTGGATGAAAGTATCAGGAAACTGAACAAAACTGGAGATAAAATCTTTTCATTGAATGGTGCCTGGAGCTATTAATTGGAGAAGATTGCTACTTGACTACATCTACCCTAGCAAATACTTTTATTTTTTTTTCCATTCTTCCCTTTTGAAAGCAGGCAGAGAAAAAAGAAGGGCTGGCGATGAAGATGAATGGGGTTATCACCAGTTATCACCAGAAGCCTGAGAGAGTTCTGAAAAGGAAAAAATCACAACATCCGCAGTTTGTGGGTTGTTCGTGAAAGTAGCTGAGCTGAACAGCATTTCCCAAAGCTTGGGAGAAAATATTAAGATTTATGCGAGAGCAGAGATGTTCTTTGAAGCTTTCTTGCTTTTTACCATTTGCTTTGCTGACCCTTGAGCAAGGAGCTAAATAATGTTCTATTTTGAATAAATTTCTTCTGACTTGCTTTAATTCACTCACAGGTATGAAAAACAAGACCAAGATAGCTGAGGTGGAGCAGTGAAGCCCTTCAAAGTCACATAAAAAAAAAAAAAACCTTCTTCTTTTACCCAAAGTGACTGAAGCACTTCTAAAGCACAGTTGAAATAGCATTCTTAGAGGCTGTAAAGCAGCAAAGGCAATAACAAAAAATAAGAGTTCTCCCTACGTTTACCATTGCCATTTAACGCACATATGTATGTACGGCTTCTATCAGGAGAAATCCATCTACAGTTGATAGCACCTAGTCCACTGTGCAAAGGCCTCAATCACACATCATTGTTCAGTAGCCCCTCCACTCAATAGCCAAAATAAAAAATGTAGCATTCAGGAACCTGTACTAAGCATACAGGTTTCGCATAACACAAGGGAAAACATCTCTGAACGATGATTCAAAAACCCAACACATTTAAACAATGAAGTGCCCAGAGCCTGCACACCAGATATGCTTGCCCACAGAGATGTATCTGACATCCCATTTCTCTCCTAAGCTCAAGAAGCTGACTCAGTGCTACAGGGCAGCATCTTGGGCCATCAAAGACAGCAAGCCTCATTTTCTACCTAAGAAGAACTGCCCCTGCCTCCAAAAACCAATCCAAGAAACCCTTCCTTTTTCAAATAAGGGAGTATTTTAAATTGTATTTTAAAACACAGCTGTGTTTTATACTCAGCTGAGACTGGTCTGTAAGGTTACATCTTTATGATTAAAATCACTCTGACACAGCATGAGGCATTTCAAAGCTAAGAACACGCTGCAACCACCAATTTAAAAAAGGGGCTGAAAATCACCCTTTTCTTTTATTGAGGCTGAGACTACTGAATGAATCCACAGAGACTTCACAGAACCAAGAGTAAAGATCCCAGGATTGCCTCCTCCCAGCATGGTTCCTGCTTGAAACACATGAGTGCTATATAAAAGATAGGTACCACCATTACTTTCTCTGATGGGTCCATTTAAAAGAGTGCCTATCCTGTCTCCTCATGTGAAGGGCCTGAATCCATTATTAATTATCAACAGTTGTCCTAGTGTATTAATACTGTGTGGTAGAAGTACTATGGATGCATTACCATGCTGCAACCTGCAGCTGTTCTTTAAAACCTTTTGAAAAGTACTTTTGTCATAATCAGAGTCATTAAAATGCTTTTATTAGCAGAAGACCTGCTGCTGATGTTCATTCTCTGCAACAGGAAAAGCATTAGAGGCTGGACTCTCTTGAACACAACAATTTTGAATGGCGCCAGTGCTGAAACTCTGTCAATGCTCAGTGTGAAAAGACACAGTTTTGGAGCCAAATCTTCCTATAAGTCCTGTGAGTGCCTTGCAATGATGAAGGCTGTAATGGTTTCCTCAGTCACCTTCTGTCTGTAAGGGGAAGGCAAGGACTGAGCAAACCAGTGCAGATTTGGGTAGGGGTAAGCTCCTGGGAATTATTGCTGCAGTTCCTCTTCCCCATTCCCAGTCACGCTGTCTATGGATTGCCACTGAAGTCAAGCACCAGAATCAAGTAATCTTTCCCAGCTGATCGATTGAATTTACAGGCACAGATTGAATATTCCCCCCCTCTACCTGTGGAAAGATGCTCCAGGGGAAAAAAAAAAAAAGAAAAAAAAAAGGGGAAAAAGAAAAGGCTTATCACATGTATTTCCAACATTCCAACACACAAAAAATGCAATGATCAAGTTCTTTAGCAGTGACTTGATCAACTTTTACCACCCGTGCAAATCACACTTCCAAACTGAATAGCTGACCCCCGCCAAAAAGGACAGTATATTTTCAGATGTCTCTCATTCAGATTTGTGTTTACTGACATCTACTGGCTGCTCTGGTTTTTATCTTCATTTGCCAGTGGAATTAAAGGTGGGTCAGTTGCACTGCTGTAACTCCAGAGACTTTAACAGCATCAGCCACATAAGGGAAAACCTATCCTTTCTGTCCCTATGTATAACACAGAAAATTTAATTTACACGTATTACTTCTAAAAAATATTGTTCTAAAAGTATGATTCATTGATAAGGCACCTATTAAAATACCTCAAGTAATAGAACACACAATGGAATAGAGTTGCCAGATTCAAAACCAGCCCTTCTAAATACTTTTCCTTTTTGTGAAATCCAAGCAGAGTCCAAGGAGAATCCTCCTTTAACCAGGCAAAACATCATCTACAAAGAAACATTGCTTGTAGAATACAGTTAATAGAATGATCTATTGGACCACAAGAACTAGTTAGATGATGCTATTGCAGTGTATTTCGCAAATTTATACAAACAGATCACTTTGTTCAGTATAATGAGATGATTCACTAGCACCCATTAACTACTTAGAAAAAGGATACTTCCCTGCACCTAGTGCTCTACATAAAATTCTAGGCAAACAGAAAATAACCAACACAGACTGAAAAACAACAGGTGACACATTTATTCAATGCTTCAACGTGATCAATGTCACAGGAATTTTTCCAACTGAAATCCCAATGGTTTTGTCACCTAGCCTGAAAGACAGTAATTTTAGGGAAGTTGCACATCTTTCTATTGTGTCTCAGTTTTGGTTAAATATGGTCTGGTAAACACCGCCGCCTCTCGACTCAAAATCAAAAAATGCTCTCTGAAATCCTGTCTAAAAGGAGAGGAAATCAGAGTGGCTCTTTGAGTAAACATAGCCAGTCAATATGAATGACAAAATTTGGTTCACCTTTAAAGAATTTCAGAATCACAAATTCTCTTTGTCACAACAAATTCTGCTAGGACTTGAATTAATCTTCCAAGAGAAATATTCAGAATAATAAATAAATAAAGCATTTACAGGAATGTTTCACAGGAAACAGTAAACAGTTTCTCTCTGAGTTTAACTTGAGAAGAGTCAATAGACGACTCAGACTGTGACTTGAGGATGTTTTCCTACTAAAACTGACTGTTCTCCTAAAATCAGCCAGTGCTTTCTGATATCATCAAAAGTAGAGCAAGTAGCAAGGCTCATAACAAAGTGTCATTCTCCCAGTAGCACTGAGGAAAGAATTTTTATTTCCTAAAATTTCAGTTTTTCCTTTGTTTCTTGCACACTGAAATCTTCCAATAAAGGTATCATAGACATTAAAAGTATTTACCTCCATCACTGTTCTTATATTGGTAGCTTGTAAAATATAAACACAGAGTATTGGATAGGTGTCTGCTTTAAATGAATCATGATTTCATGAGATTAATTCCTCTGTGGAATAATTTTAGATACCTGGATTATTTAGGTCAAATTTCCTAAATTTTAGAGAGGAAGAACAAGAAGGAGCTACTGGTCTCTTGAGGATGAACAGTTGAAATAGAATACTCATTTCTGAAGAGCGATGCAAAAGAAATATGCATCAAACTGAAGGCAAATCATGAGATTTCAGGAAAAAATATCTCACAGAAACCCAGGAGAGATGAAGAATATCTGAGCAGGTACTTAAAGAGTTGGGCAGTTCACTATCAAGAGCAGCTCAGCTTCAGTTCGTACATTCATAGTCTAGAGATGAATCAGAAAAAATTGAAATTAATATTCTAATAAATTTAGAAGTGTGTATTTAGGCTTATCTATATTCCGTACCACATGCTGAGAAGGGGGTTCCAAAATTCAGTTATTGCCCTTCCCTGAATGTGTACAAAAAAGAGTTTTACAGTGTCAGACAATACTGAATGCCAGAAAATTCTCATAGTGTTGCATTGCAAAGTAATATACCTTTTGTTCCATTCTGTTAGGTGCTACCCACGATGGCAAGGGCAAATTAGGAAGCTTAGTAATATCACAGATAAATGCTCCTTTTAAATATGGAAATGCATTCTACAGCTCCCAAAATAAATTCTCAGATGAACACACATCATCCTGTGAAGTTTAATTAACTAATGTTTGTTTTTTAAAAAAAATACAGGAGCCTTTTTAGAGCAGTATATAGAAGCTTCTTTAGCTGGCTAGTGAAATGTTCAAGGTCTGGTTTTCCCTTTGCGAAAAAGACCTGCTGGTTTCTGAAAACTTCACTGGTCAAATAATAATCATAAAACTATGGATGAATTATAAATCAACATATTTTCATTAATAAATATCATTGGCACTTAACAATGCTAACAGAACCAAATGAGGGGTAATCCACTAGCTTAACTGGAGAAACAAACATCTTGTATTTTGGCTGGATTTTTGTCTATAAGTAACTCTAATTCTATCATCTAATCCTTCAGGCACATTACTGAGACATAACTGCCGTCCAGTACAAAATTAAAGTTTTATTTTTAAGGACAAAACACTGAGATAAAAAGTTGTTTGTCAGAACGACAAACCTGAGCTGCTATTATTGTTTATTGTTGGAGAGAGACAGACACAAATGGTGTGATTTCAATCATTCTTGGGAAGGGTCTTAGGATTCCAGCATGTGAGAGAAGCGCAAAACAGAACTGCAAAGCATGGCACCTAGCTTACAAGCAACAAAGCGTCATGTATTAACATGTGAGAAGCATAATTGCAGCACCATGAACAACGCATCACTATAAACACGATAAAGGAGGTGACTAAAAAGAAATCCTACTCCCAATAATATTTTTCTCTTTTCCTATTTTCTACAAACTGTCCCGAAGCCTTCCTCAGAAACAAATGATGAAGCAGGGGGACTGCGTACCTTGAAGATCACCAACACCTTGAACATCTATGAACTAATAATCAAATGTATTCTAAAATCAAAGGCCATTGCTAGTAAAACAGTACTATAAAATCCCACCTAAAGAACGTCAACACTGTCTGAAAACCCAGTCAACACAGCTCCTGAGTTCCAACCAGAAAAAAAGCTATGCAGATCAGAAGGTATATGGGTAATACACTGGTGAAAGAAACCAAAGTTTACAAAGTAAAATTGAAATGATGTGCTGCAGATGGATATATAAGCTCATCCTAAATGAACTTAGTGGGCTACCAGAAGCAGCATAATGACATTAACCTGGCATACTACATTGGTTAAAATGCCTGAGAGAGCTACTCTCAGTGCCTAATATAGCCCCTTTTCTAAAGAGTTACCACAGAAACAACTACTTTCAAGACCCAGACTCTGTCTTTGCATGGTTGTATAGACCACAGTTCCTTTTTTGTAAAGAGATGAAGCTTTTTTTTTAAGCCGAAGCAGTCATTTCAGGAGCAATGTAAGAGTTTGTCACTGTAAATAAAGGTAGCAAAGTATTTCATTGTAAATAAAAGTAGCAAAATTAGCTAGTGGCTATTTTAGCCACTTTCAAAGATGGAGATATGCAGAACATATCAGCTAATACTGAGAAGAAAAAAAGTAACTATACGTTTGTTCACAACAGAAAAAGAATAAGACCAAAATATCCAAGTAGTAACAGGTTCTCACAGATTTTTTGGGATAGGTTGCCTTTTAGAATTACTACACCAATTACACATAAAATTATGGATTATTTTGCTTTCCCACCAGCTACACTAACTTCTCTATTGTTGATTGTTGTTTTTTATTAATAAGCATAACCTTGCTCTAGAGCCTTTATTGGTAAATCTCAAAGCACTTCTCAGTACTGGTCTTGTTAACTCTTTATTTGTGGAAGCAGTGAAGCACAGGAGAAAGTGATTAGGTGATTTCTTTGGTTTCTCTGGCAAGATNGAAAGAAAGAAAGAGAGAAAGAGAGAAAGAAAGGAAGGAAAAGATTAAGAGTGCTCTTTAGACATGACAGGGACCTCAGTATTAAAGGTACTATCCAAATAGCAAGGTTTTGACTTCAATGTCCAAATTGTATTCTTTTTGCTCATACTTATCGGAAACCTTCTTAGACCTCCTGAACGAGTGATGAATTCTCTGACAAATTTCTACCCAAAGGCATTCAGTGACTTTTATAAGAGGCCTGCTTTAAGTGGACAACAGTGGAAACAACATCTAATCATTTAGCAGTAAAGATATTAAATTCAAAATTGAGCAATAATAATTTAAGAAGAATTTTTACCATGGTTTGTTTTTAGTAAGCCATGCCAAACCGTACTTGAAACCTACAGTATTCCATCACCTGATGGAGTGACAGAATGAACTCAAGCATGCCTCTCATACTTAGGATCCTATAATATTTCAAAAGACACCTCTTCCCCATGTTTATTGTTTCTCAGTGATCACAGATGAAAAATATCATAGTTAGAGTGAGGGATTTTATTATTAGTCCTTCAAATAAAGCCTGGAATTTGAAAAGCAAGCTGTGTTCCTCATGATCATTTATCAGCAAGATTTTGACATTCACAACTTCATTAAATAACTTTGCTGGTGACACAGGACAGACCAATGTTCTTGTTATCCTGCAAGGCATCATCACTATCAGCATCACTGAAAGGGTGAAAGGTTTCTGAAAGAATAGCTCTTTTTATTAAAGAGAAGGATCTGCAATTTAATTCTAAATACACATACAGAAGAGACTGATGAAGAAAAGATCATATTAAAAAGCACAAAAAAGCCACCATCACTAGTGCAAGCCCCATTTAAACAATGCAGACATTATTTAATCACATTATTATTTTAAATAGTACCCCAAATTCCCATTAGAGCTTTTTTTGTGACATTAGACAGTTCCCATCCCAAGGAGTTTACAATCTAATGTAGACTAAAGGATCCCATGAAAAAAAGGTATTGTTTTAACTAAAAATAAAAATTTGTATGATTCTTATATCTGGTTTAGATGTATAATGAAATAACAGTCTAATAGCCAAATTAAAACAAATTAATATATTCCTTATAATATTTGAAGTAGAACAAAGTAAAGAGGATAATTTTTTTTAGTGCGAGGGACCTACAGTACATTATAGCAAAACATTTACATTTATTCTTTGATACTGACTGACTGCCATCTGAACAGCTGACCAAAAACCTGAAAAAGCATATAATCTATATGCAAGAGGCTAACAAATCCTTGTGCATGTTTTCAGGTTACCTATACTCAGGCATACGTAAGACTGCTAAAAATATAATAACTGTGTGATCATTAGAAAACATGCTCACAATTTTTAAAAAGTTGGTGACAGTGAATTGCCTCCACAAAAGAGAATTGCACATGGGTTTGTAAAACTATAGCATTCTCTCCATCAAATAGATGTTAAAACCTTTTCTGAAAGTACTTATCTAATCTGAAGTCTGTTATATTCTTTTTTTTTTCAGGTTCAGGGATCATGTTGGATCATTGAGTTTATTTCCAAAACACAACACAGAAAATACAATGCAGTGACATGGCTAATATCTGAATTTAGTACCAATACATTCTGAGATTAGATTGCCACTATTTTCGACTTCAAAAAAACTAAGGGGACACTCTGTTCTTGGAAGTGCAATGGCTACTTGCAATGAACACTGAAGGCATTAAAAAATGAATCAGTGGAAGCTATGTGAGTAAAGAAATACAGTATACCTATGTGGAACCTCTCCATCTCCAAAATCACTGGTGAGACGTAAGAATATTTGGAGCTAACCTTTCAGAAGCGAAGCTAAAATGAAGGAGACTTTAGCTGAAAATGAATCTATGATAGACACCCAACAAGAACTCAGTGACTGAACTAAAGATTTAGGATCAATGGAAAACAGCATATTTCCATGTGAAACAGCCAGAGCAGACCTGCCAAGTCTTATGCAATCCGCATTCAGCACGAGACTCAATTCTGCCCTTCTCCTGTTTCCCAGTACAGTACTAGCCATCAAGGGGAGCATCTGCATGTTAAGTATGACTCCCTAACTTGAGCCTACTACCTGGTACTAGTACCTAGTTCTCCCCTGGCTCATCAAAGGAGCCAGACACAAATCTCCAGTGAACTTCCATAACCCATGTTTTCCAGAGCTGCATGCGCCTGATGGCTGGGTCCTGCCATATTTCAGGGGAGAGGTGTGAAAATGTGCTGAAGTGCAGCACAGTGCAAACTGGCAGGGCTCTGTGCTCAAAGAAACCTCAGGAGAATCCAGATTTTTCTCTGCTACAGCCTAACATGGCCCCTCTCCACCAAGCGTCCTTGTACATAAGAACCATGCACATGCAGCCTGGTGCACATTGCCGCATAGAGGTCTTGTACATTGAATGGGAGATAAATGGAGATATCTGCTCAAATTCAGAGATCCATTTAAGAAGAAAAAACAAAATAACGGAATTGTAGAATAAAGTCAGTAGGAAAGGCCTAATGGAGATCATCTGGTTCTACAGGGAGACAAATTTGAAGTTATATCAAGTTGCTCAGGGCCTTGTCCAGTCATATTGTGAATGTCTTCAGGAACGGAGATTCTGCAAGCTCTCTGTGTAACTTGCCTTCATGTTTGACCATCCTTAAGGTAAAGGACTTGTTCTTTATGCCTGGTTGTGATATGTGTCCATTGTTTGTCATTCTTTCACTGCACATCTTCCAGTCTGTCCTCTACCACGAGGTAGCTGAAATCAGAAATTAGATTCCCCCTTCTTCTCTTTTCTCTCTTCATACACCATATGCTCCAGAACCCAAATATACATCATACATATAAAACTAAATAGTTTCAACTGCTGGTTCTGTTAGTAATATTGATTCTGTTGGCCTCTGGGATACAATTGAATATGCAGTACAATATAAACAAAAGTGTGTCACCAGTGCAAAATTAATTGGGGTCACTGCACTTTTCTTATAGTATACCTATACCACACTGAGCACTTGGCACTTATATTGGCACTGCATTTGTTCCTGTTGCGATTTTTTGTAAGCTTTCTGAATGATATTCAACTGACCTGCAGAACAACTTGCCTCTCCTTCTTAAAAATCCACAGAGTTGCAGGAAGGCAATGGAAAACTACCTGCAGTGGAGTGGAATTAGCTGGTGTCTGCTCCACAAGGCAGTTATACCAATAACTAACAAACTGTCCTACCTTAAATTTCAGCCTATACTCCCTGATGTGTTTATTAACTCAAATTAGGAAAATGACATATGGCATTCAGGTGTTTATATGGACATAACTTAATAGTCCCAGACATTATTTTGATGAAAAGCAAACAACACACCCAACGGAAAAGAAAGGCTCCAAGATTAAACTGAAAGGCTCTGCAGATTAATCTTACTTTGTAGGTTTGCTCTCTGTAAATGGTCAGGGATAAGATCTGTCTCTTAGAATAGATTTTCAGACTTAACTCAGAATTTCCTAGTTTGGTCAAAGCAGTTAATTTAGAAACCCCCAGTGACTAAAATGTAATCTGCAGCTTTCATTTTACAAGCTATTACACAGATTGAATGCTATTACCATTTTTCTTTGTAATATAGGCTACTGGCAAGTATATTTCTTTTTTAAATTGTGCAGAACTTGAGAAGTGGGGTGCTAAAAGACATTTTTTAAACATTCTTGATACCAACCCACTAAATCAGCCCTACGTCGTATCATGTGTGGTCACTACATCTGCATGGTGAGGTGGGGTTCACAGCAGCTGTGATTGCTACCAGAAGGGGTACATATAGTATCCCAGGTGTTTAACCTCAGTATAGAATGACTACTTCACTACTAAAACAGATGTAGAGAGCTGTACAGAATGGAGAGGGTGGCAGAGGTAGGAAAGGGATAACAGCTGCTTTTTCTGACCCCACTCCCCATCTCACGCTCTCAAAAGAAGTACGTGCTCCTGCTCCAAATAAAGAACTATTAAATGCCAAAAGAGGGGTATCAGCACCACCAGCAGCCAGGTGAATGTGCTTTGTGGGAAGAAATATGTGAAGCTGTAACTCCAGCAGATTTTGAATTTGCATTCTCTCTGCAATCCGAATTGCAGCTCTCTCTGCAGGCTAGAAAGAGAGAGGAGCAGGATGTAAGACATACGCCAACAGATTTAATACCATTTGTTTTATTCTAATAGGTAAGCTGGCACGGGTAATTTTCAGATCAATTTTCTTCCCAACACAAATTTTGGTACAGACCTGCAGTAATTCTGTTTCAGTAACTGGCACTGCACTTGTGGAGAGTGGCTGTTATTTAGTGAGGATTCAGACTTTTATCTTGTCACACGTTTCTATGGTCCACTCAGCTGGGTCACAAGTGCAAGCCATAGTGTCCGACAGAAAACCTACAGGGTGCTAAGGCTTTGCCCCAAAGAAACAGTGGAGAAAATATATTCCAGAAGGGTCAAGAGAGAAGAGAAAAAAGATAAGGAAACAATCGCATATATAAACTGGATGTTTAAATCTTTTTCCTCCTGGAAATGTAAAATGACAGTTCGGGTGAATAGCTCTCACATGATGCTGTCACACTTCATTCTGCAGCTCCAGATGAATGACGTCTAACAGAAAGCTTTTTTCACCTCACCTTCAGGGATTAGATTTTTTGGAGAATACTTAGGTAACTTCTAATAGATGAACATTAAAGGCATTCAAATCTGTAATGCAAGGAATGTTCTAAACAACGAATGCCTCATGGTTTATTCCCATATACTGCAAATGCACTGCAAGGTATAGTAGTAACTATTGACTTGTAAAACCTCATTATATCAATATGCAATAAATTACAGTCATTTCTTACTAGTAAGAAAATGTAGAAATGAAATGCATGGTATCTGACATACTATCATTCACAGCACTATATATGTACAGCCCAGCCCTAATATGTATAACCACCATTAACATCTTCCCCAGCACAGTTTTCAGGACTAGGCTTCTATACAGCAAGCTGTTTGTCAAAGGACTGTATCATAGCTACAAAGTTACATAGAAAAATACAGATATTATTGCTTACTTGAAGTTCTATTAATTTACAAAGTAATTTGGCTTCCATCTTGCCTTCCACCCCGTTTAAAAAAAAACAAAAACAAACAAATCCCTACAAATCATTCCTGTTCAAGGTTATGCTAGGTCAGCTTCTAGCTATGCAGTACGATCACATCAGATAGACGTGCCGCTCTGCGCTATTCAGACAGGCATTCGGAAGGCAGAGCAAAACAACGGAGTACCACACACAGATATCAAACTAAAAGTTGAATGGTCTAAACCTGATCTGGGCCTACACACTAAGTGCGTTAGCTTGACACTGTGATATCCTAAGAAACTTGTAGCTTGCACAGCTTGTGCTTCTTTTAGTACCTGGGCTATTCTCTACAAACAGTATGTGGTAATTCCTGACCTGAAGACTTTGTAGTCTGAAAAAATGAAGTCCTACATGTAAAATAGGAAGAGAAGAGCAAGTCTACAAGCACCTCAGCATGTGCTTGACTATCAGGGTTAATAACAGAGATGAAATGACCAGGGTAAGAGCAGGACAGGTTTTGCTAGGCTCATGCCATTGTGCTTTTGTCAAGATTTGTGATTACTTTCTATATTGCTTGCTAGGCCATGGTAGTGAGAATATTAAATATGATACTAAGCAATATCATCAGTGGTTTTAAAAAGTTGTTTCATTCTGTCCTAGGTAGAAGTATTCTACAAACAAACTGCAGATATTTATTTCCATTCCAGACAGGTTCTTCAGTAAAAATATTACTTTTTAACACCTCTTTTGTACAACGAAAAATCCAAGTTGCAGATGGATGCACAGACAATATTCCAGAAGGTGGTATGAGTCAAGGCCAGCATCTTAGGGAGGAGGATAGTCAGACTCAGTGGCAGGAATGCAAATGTATTAGTTACCCAATGTAAGTTAGGCAGTAACTCAGCAAGTTTTAACTGATCTCAACAGTGTCTAAATGCTGCAATTAAAGTTTCTAAAGCAATAACAAGCATTCAAGCCCCACTGTTGATCTAGCCTTGGTAATTGCCATGTGTAAAGGTATTATGTTGTATAAAAGATCTACGTGGATGTCAAGAGCCACTCCCTAACCTTAAAAAGTTTACTTTGTTTGTTTGTTTGTTTGCTTCTACAGAAGTACCTGTACGTGTTTTGCAGCTATTCTGACACTCAGATTACTTCCTCATAATAAAATCGATGGATTATCCTGAAAATTAGAGCATTTGTGGTGGCTGGTGAAAAAGCTTTGCAGAGGTCTTTGCTTAAAATTTTCCTCCCCTAAAAAACTCAGAGTTATGAAAACCTTGTAAATGGATCTTCTCTGAATGGCTAGGTGTAGATGAATGCACCTAGTGCATGAGAAAGGTCTTTCTCTAGCCAGTAGAGTGAGACTGAAACCCTAATTTATCACTCACATTAATAAGGTAGATTAGCATGCTATGTGACATACATTCTCAAACCCAGAAACTGACTGTAAATTATCAAGACAGCTATTCAAGTACATGAATAGCTAATGCACATGGACTCAACTATGCGATAAGAGGATTGCTGCCTTCTGAGCAGGATGCCCCACTGGGAAGAGACAATGGGGCAGAGTCAGAAGCATGACCTTGCCAAGATGAGGTCTCCCCTCCTAGCCTCGATTCCCAAAACCTAGGGGAAGACGGAAGGTCACAGCATAGGATTACTCCAGCTCTGCCAACTCTCATTGCTGATGAGGGCTGAGGCAATTTCCTGGGCTGGGCAAGGGAGCAGGCAGTTTCCTTACCAGATGAAGAGCAGGGAAGGGGATTTAGGGTCAGCTCTGCTCAGTTTTGTGAAGTGGGAATGAGAGGGTGAGAAGAAAAAAGAGCGTGTCGATTATCTTCCAAACTGATATCCAGTGCTCACAAAAATCCTTTATCTTTGCTTACACAGATATTATTGCACTGTGTTAGCAACACTACAAAGATGACGGGCACAAAGTATACATCTAACCATTGTGAACCTGTTTATATCATGTACAGTCTATGTACCTTGAAACTAGTTTTCTCTCAAAAACATAATATAATTTAGTTTTTGTCACTTCCAAGTAAAAATGTTATTGTCTTTTTTTTTTTTCTAATCTGCTCTAGGTCTTTTATGGGGTTTTGGTGATCTAAAACATTGGGTGAGTACAAAAAGACCAGTGTAAACCTGTGATGAGTGTTGGAGGGGAGGACAATAGCACTTATAATAAAAGAATTTACTGTGAATTACACAAAACATTTCAGCCTGGATTAGCAAAGCATTTCACCTAGCCCCAATCTGCAGGTTTTGTCAAATAACCCAGTGAAAAAGTTTTTCCTGGCTCCACATCCAGTAGCACTTTGTATTCTGTAAAGCCTAGCTATACTTATGTCCAACAGGAAGATTTTGAACTTGTCTACTGGATTTACATCACAGTCGCTTATTAAAGCCCTACCTTGTAACCTGACCTGGGCTAATGTCATGTAGGCTCTCTCTGAATCCTCCCACTGTGTTAGTGCTACACATGAGTAGGGAGGCTTTTCTCTGCATTAAACCACATGACTGACTGAAACACTCAACATTTTTGCATATACTCCAGGAGGGGGGGTCTCAGACTGGGATAACCACCACTGACTCCCTGTAACCTTGGGCAAATCACCTCACTCTTGCATGGCTCTTTTTAATCTTCTTTTAAGCGCGAATAATAACACTGAAGAGTGTTTTTATTCCTTTGGATGAAAGACTTAATCTAGTACAAAGTATTTTTATTTAACATCAGAGTATAGCTTTCAGAGTAACATCTTATATGGAGTGGAAAATGATGATCTTATATAATCTGTTGTATATGGGCACTGACAGGTTATCCTTGAGGGTCTGGCAAGAAATAACTATGAGAAGGTAATGGCTGTGCAGAATATTTTTCTCTACTCATGACACATGCCCTAGGACACAAAGGTCCCAGCAATTAGTTTTGTTCCTCTTTTGAGAAAAATACATTAAGCAATATCAGGGAAATCCTGTAGTCACTTGGGGCAAGTGCACTGAAAGCCCAACTGCTGTTTTGTATGGGTAGGTCTTTTTTGTCATTTTGTCATTGGCCTCTAAATGGCCATATTAGTCCCTTACAAGGTAAGGATAATGAATGAATGGATAAATAGACATTATTTTGTGTAAATTTCCTTACAGGCACAGAATTAATTTTAGTTGTACTTTGACCACAAGCCAAGCAAGAGCTCAAGCTCAAACTTAGCCAGCAGATCAGTGCAAGTCTACTGCCATTCACACGACCTAGGCAAACTCCTGGATGTTAGTTGAGTGGAAGCTCTGGTCCCATTCAATTGGACAGGAGGCGCACACTGAACCTGGCTCATACAACTCCAGATATCATGTAGCTGTGCAAGAACCATGCTGGAAGGGCTCTTACATGACATATCACAAAACCAGAAGGAATTTATAGCACGTGAGCTTTATATGTTCATGTAAAAGTACGTACTTCTGCAGAGCACCAATCCACCAGCAAATTCTTTCATTCAACAGATATTCAACACATACTTCATACTCTAGACCACCAGCTAGACTTAACCAACAGGACTCCGAGTCAGACTCCATCAGTATGAAGTGTATTGAAGGGAGTTCAGGCTGGAAACCCCAACTGAGCACACATTTATGGAAATTCTTCACCCTACTATTGGGAGACAGACTGAGCAACTCATAGTAGGGTACCAAGTAAATATTTGTAGGTTGGGGGCTTTAATGAGTTGTTTGCAATTTTCCAAGTCCTCTTCAGAAAATGTCTCTGAAGAGAAAACAGTTTATAACACAAGATAGCAGAATATTCTCTGGGAATTTGAGGTATAAAAAGAAGACCTGAAAACAACAAAAGCATAAAGAACGTACAAGAAAGTGCAAAGCTTTCTAAAATAATCACACTGCAAATCCTTTCAAGTTAGGCTGTGCTCCCCTAATGTATTTCCACATATTTTGGAGTGTCTTGGTGGAAGAAAAATGCATATAAAATAATAATAACAACCTTTCTGAAAGTATTTTTCTCTAATTTTATAATCAGAAATTGGGCTAGAAGAAGGAAAGCCAATTCAGGGATGTGTTCATCCAAAAAATGGCAAGAGATCTTAGAAAGACCATTCTGTTTTCATATGTTTTTTAGTGGTGCTTTTTGGTAGTATTCTGGTTATTCACTTTTCACCAGCAGCTGTCCAAGCCAATAAACTGTGGGTCACAAGTGGGAGAGCTGATAAATAAACAACTAGAAGGATTTAAATTTAATGTCAGTTTCTCCACCAGAGAAATAATCAAGGTATGGGAATACAGAAATAGTTAACGTTGAATCAGAAACACAGTGACACAGCTGGTGTTCCACAAATAAATAACCTAAGGAAATTTGTTTCTACTCAAATGGAGAAGAGATAGTAAATAAATATTATTACCTGTAAATAAATCTCTTGCAAATGCTTTCATAAAACAAACAAACCTTTCCAACCTAGTCAAGGCAGGCATTTATTTGCATGCTGCTGAAGCCAAAAATCTTGAATAATTTTGGCCATTAGAGTGTACTTTGCATCTATTTGTCCTTTCCTTTAAATAGAAAGCTAATATTCCATTCTCCCTTGAAGGCTTATTAGAAGATAAAATGCCAAAGGATAAAACAAACACAAATTAAATGGTGGTAGGAATCCCAAGAGAAGAGTAATTCAGTTTACATTTTGGGGGGCGGGGGGTATTTAATTGCTGGTAAATTACACTTCTGAAATCACATTCAGAGGATGAAATTATTTCTGCTCTGCTTTATACATAATTTTCATATTTTTCAGGCATGAAGGCAACTGTCTACAATGACACATAGAACTCATAAGATCTGCACTGACCATGCATTCATTGGCATAAGAGTTCAAAGCATGTAGTGTACTCACTGAAAGAAAAAAACTTGCTTCCTATATTTTTCTAGCTTAACTGAATGCCCCTTGTTCACTATCTACTCACAGTTTCTAAGCCCAAAACCAATCATGACAAATTGATTATAAACAAAAAGAAACAAATTAAATCAAAACTTGACCATACCTGACCACGTTTCTTCCAATTTAAACGAAAAATATCAATTTTTCAAAAATTATTATTGCTTGTGTAGCTCCACCTCCCTCTCCTCCAAGTGAAAATACTGCAACATATGTGGTTAGTGAACAGCAATTTTCCAGGGCACGGCCCTGTTTTCTCACTTAACTTCACTCATAACCGATGCCTTATATTGTTAAGGTCAACTTTCAAGTATCAAATACCAGCTGTGGAGCATAGGTTCTTTTATTAAAAAACAAACCAACCACAGCACGGAATGGCTACAGGAGTTGGAAGCCAGAAAGGCAAAGCTATGTCAGTGTTTAGTAGCTCACGTGATAAGTGATCAATAATAACACTTGTGGTGAAAGGGAGACAAATACTCTGTTAAACAAAAGAAGGGATTATTCTTGAAACACTTGTGTCAGTATCTATCGGTGCATTGCAGTACTTTAGCTGTAGGCTGGAATGCACTGAATTTTAATAGAGGTCATGGAAAACAATTTTTTCCCTTTGCTTTCCCTATGTCCTTAACTCTTGAGTGCCAAACTGATACTTTGAGAGATAAATGTTATAAATGAGGACTGTTCATAGAAGATCTATCCCCTGACTCTTCAAAGTAAGATCCATACTAAGGTGGATCTTATAACAAGGTTTGTCTTCAGTATTTTTCTTGATTATTGTTATACAGAATAAAGCTATTGTTAGGTGGTAGGGCTCAATCATGTGAGTACTTACAAATATCATGAGTCATCTCACTAATATCAGTGAAGTTAAATAAATGGAAGTCACAGGTTCTACGCTAAAAACAGAGCTGGTGACAAGGTATACATGTGTTGCCCATGGGATCTGTCAAAGCTCCACTCCCACAGCTTCCCAGAGATGAGGGAACAGAAGGGAGGAGCAAGCATTTCAGGAACTGTAGGTTACCACATTGGATTGTGGGGTGTTAGAGTCAGGTTTTTTCTTCATACAATTGCAGATTTCTTAAATTAACATACTTTCTCTCCTAGCATAGTTATTCAGATCCTAAGACCTCACTAATTTTGTTTGGTTTATACATTATTGTCCAACCAGTTTATACACCTTCTTCCACCAATCCCAGCCATTAAAAACAACCAGTGCAACTCCTCCCCCACCTCCCAAAGAAAAAGTTGTTGCTGTTGTTTTTAAGTTGTTTTATCTAAATGAAAGGAATCAGAAAAAAAAAAAGATTAATATTGCAGGGGATTAAATTCCATTGCCCTTTAACCATATAAGAATTCTTTTTATGCCAAGGCAATATTTGCTGGTTTACTGGTGTTATGAAGGGATGAAAATGTTTATGCTAATTTACAATGCATAGAAGAAAAGGTCTTTTGATCAGAGCTTTTTATTTTCATCACTTTGATTGACTGTCAACTATACTAATTATCATAGAACCATTGATCATCCTTTGCCGCTAACTGGGAAATGTTGACATGTTTTCTGTGGCATTATTTAGCATGCAAATTTAAGAAGAAATTGTGCTAGACCTAATAGGCAAAATTTTCATGTCTGCTTCATTTAAGGGACAGACAACATCTATTTAAGAATAAAATAAAGTTTTACTGGGCAAAGTTCCTGGAAACAACATATATAGTAAAAAAATGAAGCTGCACACAGTACAGAAATGCAGCCGATTTATTGGTACTCATATTTTCTCCACACCTTTCCTCCTGACATCCATTCCCTACTCAAATCCAGCTCCTGGAGTAAAAAAAAACTGAAGAACTTGATTTTCCCAAAAAATTATTAAAAATATTTCATATCTAAGAATAAACTGCAAGTTCAGCATAACTTTTTCAAATAGCATCTGTTGATATTTTCCCAAAGTCCACTTTCCTTTAAAAAAAATAGATTTTAACAAAAGGGGGTCTTATCCTTTATGCACCAATTATATATACCAGACAAAAGAAAAATAAAAGATATAATACACCTCCAAGAAGCAACTAGAAACAATACTTATCCACAGTTTAAATGGGTACATTGTAGAGCTGCATCTATTACACTGGTGATAAATTTAGCCTTATATCTTTTTATCAGTCCATAAAAGTTTGTGTAACAGCATGGAACAAACAGCCCTATTTACTTCCTTGATAGCTTCTTTACTCCAGTGAATATAAAAAAAATTATTTAAACTGACCAGTCAAATCTTTAAAATCCATTTAGGATTCCCAAAGTTACTACTATTTAGCAGAAACCCCTAAACCTGTGAAATGCAGGAGGCATTGTCAATCACATAAAAAAACCGCACTGCAATGGAGTATTTAAAAATTATAAGTAGTATTTAGGATTTAAACTAATCACTGCCCTTCTAGTGAGTGCCATCAGCACTGAATCTCAGAGAATTGTAATCTCAAGGAAGGTTTGAGAGATGTTGGGGATGTGCAATAAGTACACGTACATATGGGAAAGATCTTTGTTTTTTTAAAGAATAAAAATTAATTTCTTCTACAACTCAAAGGAGAGCCTGAGATTTCTTATAGTCACCATATCTTGAATTTTTGGTAATTTTGATCCTTTTGGTGCATGCCAGATAGGTCCCTTTTGACCTCAGCATACTTTCTGAAGAGGAGAGTCACGTGCATGCTGAATGAAGAAAGGAGAAAAAGTATAACAAGAAGTAGTAAAACATTCCAAATACAGGGCCCAGGTGTTCTTTCCAGTATCTCCTGTCCAAGCCAAAATTATTTATTTGATCCCATGGTCATGAGTAGAAGAGATAAGTAATACGGGTTCACTCTGTGGACAATCCCTGAGCTATACATGGTTTTTATTCAAAATAAAACCCCAAAACTCATAGGTCATTTTCTTTTTATGGAGATGCACCTGCATTATTGATCTAGTGGGGGACAAATGCCTTTTGGGGGAGGACCGCTTCTCTGGTGCACCCTACACAAAGTTGCAGAAGTTTGGGAGTCACACCTGTATTCCTGTTTGGTTAACAGCCTCAGCCATCCTTACCCCTCTCTGCCAATTCAGAGGGAAGATAGAAGCTAATTTTCAGTTGCAAATTGTAATCTGCTTTTAACAATATTCATGGAAAGAATTCATATTACCAGCATGTTTTATCAAATTATATTCTTCCCTCACAGAAAAGCGTTTTTTCTGATACCTTTGAAAACAGCATTAGAGACGATTCTTTCTGATTACTGTCAACACTGAAATGTCTCATGTGGTTTTATAACTACACTAGCTTTGAAAGTTGGATTTTTTTTTAATTCCTCCTACTCCCCTCAAATAATTTTCTTTTAAAACTTTAGAGATATCTTTAAGGAAAGGGGAAAAATAATGTACAAGTGTTTTTATTCTCCTCCTTATATCTTAGAATTGTCTCGTTTTCTTAGACCAAAAGCCCCACAAACCCATGACATTAACCCGAGACTGCTATAACTTTTATTCCATATTTACTTTAAAAAGGGTTGTTTCTTTCTTTTGAATGGATGAAAGTCTTTAAAAAAACCCTACTGACACCAGGCCGGTATAACAAAGTTTATTGTGCATTAACTTCGAGGTATCTAGGCCTTTGATACAAAAGATTTTTTAAAAGGACCTTAAAAAAACAGTTGTAAAGATCAACACATGTAGCAGACTTTGAATACCAATATCTGTGCTACATTCTAGAAACAAAATTCAATCCTTTTGTAGTTACAAGAGTTGGCCTGATGTTGCACGCCAGCATGAATGTAAAAATTGCCAAAAAACTGGCTTAAAATGTCCTGCAGCTGTGAAGCTGTTATTTTTCAGTGGACTGTATTCATTAAGTTAAATCTCCAGAAACCAATATGGTTCTACCAGGGAAGCTGTGGGGCAGAAGATGGCATGAGGCACAAAGGCAAGAGTCAATACATAGATTAAACCTGTAAAAATGCCCCATTCTTAATCATTTTTTTTATTCAACTGCTTTATTCAGAGTTGTCAATGATGATTTAAATCTAATTAATTGCATGAGTGAAGACTCATGTCACTGCAGTGGGGCAGAGGTGCCCTAAATGAGGGGCAGCACCCTACAGTGCCTTACTCTTGTGTACAGACACATCAAAAACTAGCTCCTGTGCCACCCAGTTTATCATCTCATCTGGCAATTGAAGCACACAGAGAGGGATATTGCCTCTACTTTAGTAATAAGAGCAGACCGGATGTCTGGAGATTTTATAGGAGCAGATATGGGAGTTTATACCAATCTATATATTTTTATACCACTCAGTTCTTTAACCACAAAAATCGCTTATTTGCACGGCAGAGCCAGCCTGGTTACAGCAGGGAAACTGGAGCCCAGCTCAGTATAACTGTACTGGGTCTGGCTGGGATGGAGTTAACCTTACCCACAGCAGCCCTCATAGTGCTGTGCTTTGTAGCCAAAACTAGAAAGGTGTTGGTAACACCCCAGTGTTTTGGCTACTGCTGAGCAGCATCAAAGCTGTCTCTCCAACTGCCCCCCAACTAAAATACCAGTAGGCTAGGAGTGAGCAAGAGTTTGGGAGAGGACATAGGCAGGACAGCTGACCCCAACTGACCAAGGCGTCCATACCATGTGATGCTGTGCTGAGCAATAAGAGTGAAGAGAAGGGAGAAAGAGGAAGGGCCTTCATTATTATGCTTATCTTCTGAACCAATCACTACATGTACTGAGATGCTACTGCCCAGGAAGCGGCTGGACATCACCTGCTGATGGGAAGTTGAGAATAAATTTTTTTGCATTGCATTTCTTCCATGCATAGCCTTTCATTTTGTTCATTAAATTGACTTTTTCTCAACCCACAAGTTTTTAATCTTATTTTCTCCCCCTGTCCTGCTGAGGAGGGGCAGTTGATGGGCACTTGGCAGTCAGTTAACATCAACCCAATATAGTAATACATAAATACTATTATTGTGTAATGTATACATTAACAGAATTACGAAGTTTTCCTTGCTTCATCACAAGATCTTATTTATGCTGGTATAGATTTAAAAAAAAAAGAATGGCAAAGATTTGCTGAAGGATCTTTATTTTAGAGAGTTCTGCAATGAAAAATTTCTTTGAAGATGGTTAAATGACACAACAGCATTTAGTAGGTTGCACATTATCCATAAAGTAAAACTTTTAATTATAAAATGACCAGAGTTGATTTGGAAGTCACTGAGTAATAGCAGTCATAATGGCATTCTATTTAATTTCAATAGTTAGCTTTAAGTATTGACAGACATTTTAAGGGCAAAGGTATTATTTTTAACAGTTAAAACCTACTGCTGTTGAACTGTCAATGGAAGCATATGTTGTTTATCAACTAAAGATGGTATTAAATTTTTTCATTAAGCTACAACAGTACTTAGCCAAATATCTTTGTTCTAATTCACATGCTGTATTAACTAATCCATAGTATCACATAAACTATGGATAATTTTTTTCATTTTGGAGCATTGTACAAAGTCACATTCAGATTCATAAATAACAGTTTTACAGAAGTCTGTGACAAATAATACAGTCCTTACAGCTGACCTTGCTGGTTTTAGAAGGGACTTGACATATAATTCTTCAGGTCCCTTTCACTGCTACGGACGTAACTTTTTCCCATCTGTAAGTATGTCCAACTGCTAAAATGTGCAATTTACCTTTGTATTCTTTATGCCTTCATATTTTTTTCTAACATCAAGATGTCTGAAAAGGCTACTTAATCCCTTCTGGATCCTTCAGAGAAGCCTTGGGGTTGCCTCTGGAGAGGTTGTATTTTATGCAATACAGTTTACTCACGCAGAAGGAAAGGCACAGTGAATTTGCAGCGTTGACCGCTGCAGCAATTAGGACCATTCCTTCTGTGGGTTCTCCCTTCCTAACTCTGAGCACCTGTAACTTTCCACATGACATCAACTTTAATCTCCCTCATTATTGCTAATCTTTATTTTTACAAAATTGTTACAAGGGAAAATGAAAAATAACCAGGAAAAATATATATAATGTCTTCCAACATATTTAAACTCCCTGAGGGACAGGAAGAGATGAAGTCCTACCCTACACGCTGGGAACTTAGATGTAAAATTTGATAACCAGGAAAGGAGAAATTCAGAAGAAGAACACATTTCACCTGCCTGTTCTGCCTGGCCAGCGTAGAAAACGACTGAGCTGCAGCCTTCCAGTTTCAGTTCCTGTGTCTACCCCTGCACATGACAGGGCAAGAAAAGGCAGAGTTATGACATGCTGTATAAGCCATTTGCCTCTCAACAGCACAACTGTATCACGGATGGCTCTCAGGCAGCTTAAGACTCCCAATCCTCCACTGGCAAAGATACGCTAAATCCTCTCGCTCGGTCACATGTTTCAAGTAGATATAAGTCCTCTGACTTGTTGCTGATTTGGTTTTTTTATTGGTCTAAGTGGGAGGATCAGCCCGATGCGAGAATGGGTGGCACGGAAAGGACTGGCTGTAAAATGTAACTGCCACCCGATTTCTCCAACAAAATTGATATTCATCAAAAATTAAGAAGATTAATTTTCTGATTGAGCTGTGGCCTACCCACAAATTAATGTTTCCACCAGATGCTGTATCACCTTAAACAATGTTGAAAGATATTAGTTGTTTAGCATAAATAATTTTAATTAGAATAAATTACTTAGGGTTATAATATGGTGTGATTTATGCTATTTGCTTAGCTTTACTTAGCATAAGTAGCTAGATTTGCTAAAGTCTTTAGGCTGCAATAGAGTTAATTTTCTTAGTAATTTTCCTAGCAGCTGGTACAGTGCTGTGTTTAGTCTTTTAGTATAAGAGAAAGGTTGGTAACACACACTGATGTTCTGGTAGTCATCACCCTAAGTCTGGGACTTTTCAGTTCCCCATGTTCCTCCAGCGAGGGCAGATGCACAAGATGCCTAACCAGAAGATAAGGTTCCCACTGCCAGCACAGACTGCAAATCAATGAGGTAAGAGCAGTCAGTGGACTGCCTGGACAAAGAAAAAGAACCCAATGAGGTGTTCGAAGACCTCACACCAAAAATCACCATTGGACTAAAAAACATGTTAAGACTGCCTGAGGGGTGGGTGTATGGATCACAAGAGTATAATTGCCCAGGGATTTCTGTGTTCAAGGTCCCCCCATGAAAACACACAGCCCAGGGCTGACCCTGCTGTTTTACCTTTCAATTAAATTATCTTTACAAAATTGCCCCCTGGGAAGGGACCGTGGTCTGAGCAGTGAAAGACTCAGGTGATGTGTGGGACTGCTTAAATGGGGCGTGAATGCCCAGGCAGCGGCTTCTCCTTTAGCAATAATAAGTAATAATAATAATAAACATCTGTGAATTATGATTATAGGTTATCAACTGTGAGTACTTTTCAAGGTCAACTTTTCCTGCCCGTCCTCATGTCCTGTACAATGTCATTATTTATTTGTGTCACATTATCACCAAGAAATACCAACCAAAACCAAGGCTCTCTCGAGATCATCCCTGGATGAATACACATTGGAAGAGTCTCTGCTCAAAGAAGTTCAGGCTAAATCAACAAAATGAACTGTGCACTGAGGCAGAGGAGGAGAACCAGTACCTGGCTTTGAGTAAAGTCTTAGCAGTCTGAAGTCTACACTCTCCCAAAGAGAAAGCACCTCTGGAAAAATAGCTAAGTTCTGAATAGCACCTGAGCAGGAATCACAAAACAAAACTCCACAAGCCTCAGGAGGACTGTTCCACAATGTCTAAGTCACAGTGCAAAATTTTTCCTAACAAAATCCTATGTAAATCAAATTGTCCCGAGCAGTTAGGGCAGGAGCCCTATAATTTTTAGTCATTATTAAGTAAAAGAACTACTTTTTAATAGTGTTTACTCTTGTGATACTCTCTAATTAGCTTATCAAGCATGAAAAATACTGTATAAAATGTGTGGAAACGGAATTGAACATTAATTAGTTTTTAACATTCACTACTTTTTATTTTAAACAGAGTATTATATGCCTTCAGAATATTCACAATACACCGTAATGTTCCTAGGTTTGTAGTGTCATTGCACAACAGAAGGTTTTTAAAGTCTTTATTAAGACAGTTATTGACAATCCTTACAAAATTTTGGAGCCTTGTCTTTCACATATAAATATATATATATATGTATATCTGAGAGAGAGATGGCAAGACAAAGAATCTTAGTCCCTTGCCCTGCTTCTACATATTGTTCTCATATGGAAATCAACATTTCTTTTCAACATAGGCTTTTCCACATTTCTTTCCTCAGCATGAAAATATTTTAAGGTTTCTCTCTACCCACAGCTCATTTCTTGCCCTTACGTTAGTTTTTAATCTGCTGACTTGGGCCAGTATGGCTGTTTATGGGCTATTCCATAAACCATGTCACAAAACTCAGCCAGAGGAAAAACAACCTTGTTCTCACATCTGCAACAAGGACATAGTTCAGGACAAAAAAAATCCCAAAATTGCAAATAAACTTTCTGAATAAACTCAAGCACTGAGAGAGCTTCTGGCATGTATTATCATGTATCATTATCATTACCCTATATATCAAAAATATTCTGTCTGAATCTCTGAAGCTTACTCAAAATAACATTTTCAGTATTTAACCTTACTAATTTTCAGGCTCACCTAGATGACAGGTGTGGTACAGCTGCCTTTGTGCTGCTTACAGATCCTGTCTTTGTTAATGAAATTGCTGTTTCACCGAATACTTCTGGGTAGACAGAATTGACCAAGGTTATGTCATGTCTCTCTCTAGCCAAGAATAAGGGCAAGTCCCCTGCTAGAAAGGCCTATTTAAGTGGAAACACCTCAGAATAATGAGATACCTCAGAGAATCCCCCTTGGGGAGATTCTCTAAAGGAAACAGGCTAGGAGGAGTGGAATTTCTTCAAAAGCAAAGCAAAGACCAGACATATTGCTAGGTTTCAGGGGCCTCAAAGCACGAAAGACTTGAAAGGAACTGAGATTCTCAATGTCACAAGAAAATGAAAAGATGACAGCTCTGCTGCCTTTACACAAGCATCTACTGTAATTATCAGACTACGGATGTAAATTGGCTACACAGAGGAATAAGAAAGTGTCCTATAACTCACATGGGGATAACAAGGGGACCAGTCACGAATCCCAGGTATAACTCTCACTAATACTAATGACTCTCAAAAAGAGATGAAGAAAATAAGTTGAGGAAAACATGTAAGGGTCTGCTGCTTTCTTCAAATGTATACGCTCCTTTTAGCAGTTAGACAGGATTCCCTTTCTCCTTGTCCAAAGGTTTTCTTTCTGGTCAGTTCAGCTTTTAGATGTCCTTTGACCAGCTGATCTACAAACATAAAAATGACCACATTGCTGGGGCTCTGGAGGATGGTTAGGGTGCCCTTCCTTAGGAGTTTCGGCTTTGATCAGGAGTGTGTTTCTAAAGCAAACCCCCCAGCTGTTCCCATTTTACTTTAAGGGGACACATTTATCTGTTGATCATAAAGAGGTCTCAGGGCATGCAACCAGATTTCTTTCGGACATAGAAAACCCCGAAGCCGTGCTGCAGTGTGCACCTAATCCACTTGAATCATTGGTGAGTTAAGAGAAACAAGAGAAATACTGGCAGTGTGGACATGAGGACTTCAGGAATGTTTCACTTGAGACTGGCCCCGCTTGTACTGCCATGATAGCTAATGCAGGCACAGCCTTACGATTTCCACAGCCAGATATCCTAGGACCAGTCACAGATTTCTCTCATTTCATCACTGGGACCTGTGACTGAGGAGCTTCCCAAGGCACCAGAAAACCTAAAAGCCTCCAGTGCAGTGCAGCAGGACAGCAACTTGGTGTGAGGCAGTTGACAACACGTGCATAAAATTTCTTCTGATTTTTGATGCTAGTGTCCTTTAGTTTCAAATTTGCCTGATTCAAAAATTCCCTCATTCTGTTTATGTCTCATTTGATTGAAATAATTCTCTGCTATTTGAGATTTAATCATAATCTCCAGAATAATTTAATTCCTACTAAAATACACATATTTGGAAGATTATTAGATTGACATAGAGAATTTGGTAAAAATACCCAAGGGAACTCTTCCATGGACTAAGAACAAAAGATGACTGAGACAATCCATCAACATAAATTTAAGCTGTATAAACGTTTTTATCTTGCAAGCTAACTCACCAAGAATTAAGTGCTCTTCTGCACCAATCATGACAGAACATTTTATTCAGAGTTTTGTTGGGTTACTTTCCTTCATTTAAAAATTTTCTGTCAGAAGCCAACAGCTAATTTGTTAAAGGAAATCAGACTAGCCCTAAGTAAGCTACTTGTTATTTCACTACAGTGCAGTATTAATGGGAATAACAGAAAGGATAACGGAATTACGAAGTCGGTAACAGCTCAAACAACATCCCCTTACATCAGACTAATTCCAGTGTGTTTCTGTAGTAATCTGTTCTGCACCACTCCAGTGTGCTTATGCAATCAGAGCAAAGAGCTGTTACCAAGGAAACCAATCAACCCAAGACCCCTTGTGTGTGAAAAATGCAGATATTTAACACCAAAAATCCCATACAAAATAACTTCAAATAGCAACCCAGACTGGACATACCTCTGACATTTATAAGTTCATGCAAATCTGGCAGTTGCTGTTCTGACCTTTCAGTTAAATCATTTTGCAGCTGTGGACTGAATAAGAAAATTTTTGTTAAAAAAAAAAATTAAAAATGTATTGCTCCAACACACAGAAAAGTTTATCCAATGTTATCTAATACAACACAAATGCAAACAACAGAATTCTATCCCACAATTAATTCTCCATTGCTTCTAAGCATATAGCCAAAAAAAACCCTAGGTCTGCAGTCAACATTGGCTACTGGAAGGATAATCCTATCACACAGAATGAACTGACACAAACTCTCGCAATCAGTGCACAGGCTAATAATTAAAAAGTGGAGCTTAACTTTAACTCTTCATACTTTATGTTAAGAACCTTCTTTCCAAAGCCACTAATCACAGTTAGCTAGTTAGCTAGTTAGCAGGTGGTAATGCCTAAATTCCTGAACTACATATTTATTGTAAATGGCTACAGGACCGGACACTAGCTGCATTCTCCAGCAATGTACAGACCTGGATTCTACACAGGGAGAAGCAGAGACACAAAGCCCATTGTTCATCAGGACCCAAGTTCTTAAAATTACCACTAATTTTGCTAACAGATGGGGCTAACTGCAAATGTTCAGCAATAGTTAACCTACTTCTGTAGGCGCACAGAGGAAATTTAAATGTTTTTAATTTTCTGCTTTCTTCTACACTCCTTTAAAGTTTGTTTCTAGTGATATTGTCCACAACTGCAAGGGCTAAAATTCAAAGCAAAAGTTTTCTAAGCTTCACATCTCACAAAATGGGAGCTTTAAGAAAAGCTTTTTACTAAGAGGGATAAATTGCTGCCCAAAGATACTGAGAGTTCTCAAACGACAATTAAGTCCTCCAGATGTAACTTATGAAAGCACAAACATACTACTTAAAATATATGTATAGATGGCGTAGAGCTACTTTTTATTGAAGTAAAGACTATCAGCTTTGTGGCAGATAATCTTGAAAATGAGTCTGTATTTTAATACGCATAGTACAATTTACTGTCTCTGACAATCACTGATAATATCATGTTGTAGGACTGTACCTGTAAAGGACACACTGTAGATAGAAAGATTAAATTAGAAATTAATTCCTTACTGAACAACAGACGGCCTAAAACGGAAAGATTTTGAACATATGGAACTAACAAATACTAATCAAGCTTAACAGAAATTTGCATGCTTCGGGAGATTTAACAATAGCTCTAAATCATTTGTGTTACTAAATATGCACACACTGCCTTACAGGAATCAAACCTTTCAGTTAATTTGATTTGTGCTAAATAAAAGTCACAAAAGATATGGCTTGCCTACTCCTCTGGCAGAAAGCAGTGGCAGAGGTAGGAAGCAGCTACACAAAACCCCAGATCACCTTCACTTTTTTCCAGCGCAGGAGAGAGTTTTTACATGGGTATCTGTCATGTTTAAGAGAGATACATCATGTGTCAGGAAACTAAACCATGTTTCTTGAACTGCTTAAAGAGTTTAATATAAGCCAACGTTGTATATGATAGATTTTTTTTTGTTATTGTTAAATGTAGTGTATGTAAGTACAAAGACAGCGCCTGTTTCCTTGAAGCTATGTTGACCCTAACTGCTTATCTACTATCTTCATCAAGTCAGAGAGAGTAAGTGGTTATCTAGCAGTAAAAGACAAAGAAAACCATTTCAAGTTGCTTTTATCTCCTCCTCTTCCACAGTTACTTTTACTTCATTCTGTTCTAGCATATAAAGTGGACAAAAACCTGAAAGAGATTCACCTGAAGTATTCTACTGTTTGTGCTTACAGATTTCTGCAAGCTCTCAAAGCAGCAGCCTGTCTCTCCTCCTGGCCATGCTCTCACAAAATATTCGTTTTCAGTCTTCCCTCCCACACAACACAGACCTCTTCTTCTGAAAGGAGTTCAGCACAGATCATAAGGAAGCCACCTTGACTGGTTTTGCACCAACTGAATGAATTTCTAACACTGTGCATCCAGCTACAATTTGACGCGTGAAAGAAAAGAGGGAACTCAGGGCCTGGGGCAAAGGAAGAGGCTGCTGTGGGAGTGTTTATGCTTTTTGGGAACTGGAGGTATGTTTTCTTTTAAGAAGTCAGGCACAATGCCTAGTGGATCTGGTGCAGTCCTAAGTCTCTGCCGGACAAAGCAAATGATGAATATATTTTCCTTTTAAAAACACTAATTTTGTGTGTTTCTAGAGCATTTCTAACTATCTAGCACAGATTCAATGTGAAGAGCATTTTCAAGGCTTGTTTGGATGTTCCTCTTCTTCACGTGGCCAAATTGATAGCGAGCAAATTGGTAGTTTGGGAGCTCAGCAGATGACTCTATCGTGTGTTATCAGACCATTAAATAAAGCACTTTCTCTTCTGGTGCACATAATATTAATTTTTCTCTTCCTTTTTTGAACTAAATAACCGATGTATTGCCTTACAATATATTTAACATCTCAGTCCTTGTAATAGTCACTTGTTTTCTTAAAGATATACATTATCATAACTTTTCAATGTTTTAATCAAGAGAGAGAACTGCATTGAGTTATATGGTAAGTGTCTCCGATTTACTTCCGTGGAAGCTGACATGGGAAAAAGTGCTGGCCCTCATAAGCTAGCATGGGTGTGGAAAGTCAAATTGGGAGCTTTCTCATTCCCACATAACCCCTGCTTTATCTGAAAATCACACTGCAGTCGGCAGGATAGTCTTAAGACACCCGGGCTAGCTGTGAATGAAGCAGCTTGGGTACCAGGCTAATTAGGGGTATTGGCACTGAGCTCAGCATGGCCTAATTCACCCTGCTGTGAAGCAGGCTATCCAAGAAGAAGAGTAAATTATCTTTCATCGTGCAGGTGTGGGCATTTTTAGTGAGTTTTTTGTTGGATTTGGATTTTTTTATATAAGCTAGTTAATTTAGCTCAAGCACCTCAACACTGCAATGCAGAGCAGCTACGTGTATCTGTAGATAACAAAGCTGTTCATGCTACCTCAGCTAGACCAGAATTCAGTACACTCCCTTGTAGTTTAATCATTCCTTCCATGCTAGCACAAACTCCACTAACATAAATTTATTTCAGTAACATAAGCAGATGAGTCCCGGCAGCATCGCAAGTAGCAAATCCATTCATTCATCTTTATCACATTTTATGCTTATGCTCATGCTCATTCTTACACCTTTTCTTTTTTTTTTGTTTCCCTCCATGAAAACAAAGGCAGCGTTATCGTAGAAGACATCCTCACATAGAAGTGAATCAGCAAAAACCATCATCTACCTTGTCTATATGCTCTAACAAGTCCATGTGTCTACAGAACACACCCTAGGGACCACTGGGCATTTTCTGTCTCATCCATCTCCTCACACCGCAAATAGGAACGGATTCCCGTCAGCAGCCAGGCTCTGGAAACTCAAGTGACACTACGCAATACCTTATTTCATGGAAAAAAGATAACTACGTAAGTGTGAAGATATTATCAAAAAAGCGTCTTCCTGTGTTAGCAGGAATATAATCACAGCTGACCTGCGTACACTGAAGGTGTTAATGGAAGACATAACTGCAAGTGGTTTTTTGAGCTCACTATGTTAATAGCGCACACATTTTGGTCCATTACGAGAAAAGAAGAGTGTTAGTTTCCAGCACGCTGTAAAAGAAATCCTGAAGGGTGAAAATTCAACACTTTTCACAGAAAAAAGCCTTCTCCAGCCAGAAATTTAATCAAAATATTTTAGCGCAATACTTGCAAAATAAAATAAAATATTGCTTTTTATATTAATGACCATTAACTCACTAGACCCTAGTTCAATAAACTGTGGTTTATTAAAAGAAGATGAAAACTGGTTAAAGAGCAAGTTTCAAATAAAATGACTAATTATTAGTATATTCAGTCTTTTGTGAACAAAAGATTTTTTGTGTCATTTGTGGATTATTAAATGCACTGAAATCACTAACCAACTTGAAAATTTATGTCTGAGGCTTTTGAAAATAGGCTTTGACAGACGTTCCTACTTTCAGTAAAAGCTCAAGTTGAAATATTAGATAAGACAATGTACATAAAGGAATTTTACACAATATCTATATAATTTTACGCAGTATCTACCCCACTTGATATAATGGGAGACTAATTCGAGCAAAAAGATTGGAAGTATTATTTAATTACTACAACTTAAGACCAAAATTTAATTTGTGTGTATGATTCAGCCAACTAACCCAGTCCTGGTTAAACGTCACTGACCCCTGTTGATCTGGTAAAGGCTTGTTTATTTAGAGTTGAATTCATACAGGTAAATGTTTGCAGAAGTCACTGAATTACAGATCAAAAAATGACCAAACTATTATAAAACTGTCACCAGAGGATCACAGCGCAAGACTTGCTTTTTGTATGAAATAACAGTAATTGCTGTAATACGTATAAGCCCGCTATTGAAGAACCAGAATATTTCAATAACTGTATTTGAGGTACGATTCCTACTACTTAATAAAAATCTTGATCAAATAATGTTCATTGACATTGTTTAAAATATAAAAACCTTAGTCTTAAAAATTAATTACAATTTAAATCAGAAAATCAACAGAAATTATAGACAGATAATGAAGTTCCTGTGTACTTGAAGTAGAGATTTTAATGGACATTTGTTCATTATAAGAACTAATGTCAGCTAGAATAACACACAGGGAAAATGGGATATATTAGCAGGATAATGAATATCTTTGTTGGAATCTGAAAGCCATTGCACGAAGTAATGTAAACTATAAAAATCATTTATGCCAACTTTTACATTAATCTATGCAGCATCAACAAGTTTTTACAGTACACTGCTTCAAAATGTTAAGTCAGATTCATGAAAAAGTAGTAAATTTAGAACATTTTGTCCATATAGATTTTTCCACTGTCATATCAAGGTATGCAATATGTATGCAGTTGACATAAACCAAACTTCCAGTCTTAATTGGCAAAGAAAAGGCAAATCTCTACAACCTTAGAATTATAAACTGCATTTTCAAGAAACCAAGGTCCAGGCTGCCTTATTTCAGTTTTGTGTAAGCAAATCAATTGTGGGTGCATTTTTGGAATTCAGTCCTAGAGATTAATATTTTTTTCTTAATATGCACAGATTTTTTACCATGGATCCTAACTTACACAACAAGCACTTTAGCAAACAGTAAGATAAAAAATATTAAACTAATTATATATACATACATATGTGTGAATGTGTATGTCTAAACACACACTTATACACACACAGGGATATGAAACAGACCTGAGTAATCAGGTGGAAATAAAAGACGCATCCAAATTTCCTGAAGCTTGTTTTGACTTCGGAAGATGTAAAAATTTGTTCTTAGCGAGAGCTTTTCTAAATTAAAAACGCGTTCACAGTATTTAACTTGCTGCTGCCACTTCTGATTCAGGTCTTTGTTTTGACCAGGAAGCAAAGAGCTGAAGCATCGCTGGAGTCAGCAAAAGACTGCAGAAACAGCAATCAAATGACTCAGCATTTAATAGCAGATGACTGCTAAGACATTGCTTATTTGAATCAGGAAACGAGTTACAGTTTATGAGAATAAGAAATAGGAATATTCCTCTTGCAGCAGACAAAACTGTTCCTTTTGCCACAGTATGGTGTGCAATTAGCTAATAAGAAGTGGAGAAATCACATCGAGATCAGTTTGATTTTTATAATGAGAAGGAAATAAATTCTATTTATCCACTCTGTTTGCAATACATAAATGAAAAGGTGATTGTCTCTGAAAGCCTGTAATTGCACCAGCAAAAGAATCTCATTCAGCCACACTACAGTAGCATATGCAATGCCACCATAACTTTCTATACAATACCCGAATTTTGCTTTCATCTTTGACTACGAGCGATGATGACCTTGGGTCAGAGGTCTGTCTAACCCCAATGTTTTTTTTTTTCATCTCTGGCTTCTTTGCACCAGCATTAGTAATTCCTTCACTGCTAATTGCCACATGGACACCTGTCCGCTTGGAACTCTATTAAGAATATTGGATTCATTTCACAAGCAATTGCAAATCTATCATATAGTAATGATTCTGGCTACTGTCAACTTGTGTGGCTTCAAACCAACAACCAAAATAAAGTGAAAACTTTGACCTTCTTCCATTATGTAGGGCCATTAAATTAAGTTTAATCTGTCATCTATGGTGCTACATGGCAGCTGCTGGGAGAATATCCAAGTTTTACAAGTCTTGGAAAGATGACAGCATCAGATAACTGCAAGAAACAGCCTTCTGCACTCTAATGTGCATCCTGACTCTTGCTTATTTAGTGATGACAAGGAAGAATTTTCCAAGAATTCCCCTCCTTTAAAAGGGACAATGTTGAGGGCGGTGGGGGGGAAGGAAGGAAGAAAGAAGAGAGTAGTATTTCTGCATTTCTTTTAATATTTTGTAACTACTCCAGCTACATGGCATACACCTGCCCAACAAAGGGAAGGAGATAGAAAGGGGAAATTTTCATCGTGGTGCACAGGGATTTAATTGTACGATTCCCATAAATGTTAATGGGCATCACATGATCCCATCCTTGTACAGTGCAATTAAAATTCACCCAAGAGTATCAATCATTTCTCAGACCAGAAAAGGTATTTTAACACAGCTAAATGCTGAGGTTAAAAAAAGGTGCGTGGAGCAGAAAGAAGCACTGGATGTGAAAGCTGATTTGGGAACACGCCCAGGAAAATATGAAAAGCTCAAATTCTGCCATAATCTCTAAAGGGCGGAGATGATGACAAAAAAAGAAAGAGAAGAGACAACAGATCTTTTACAGATAAGAAATCCTGGTGTAAACGGTCTCCACAGACACAAATTCAATTTGGTTTAAGAATATTATAGCTAGGAGAACAGTTAGGGTGAAAATAGTAAGGGGAAGCCTGAAGCCTGTAATACCAGATTTTCCCTGGTTCACCCAATGTAAATGGGTGTCATAAGTGAAAAAAGTGCTTGAACTGTGAACATCAACAGGCAGCTGATAATTGGGTGTATGGGGGGGAGGAGGGGAAGGATGTCCAAAACTAAACTTATGAGTCCTCAGGCAGAAGCCTGCTACTCACTAACTGCAACTGGTATGAGTTAGAAGAAAATTTCGGTAACACCTGAGCTAAACAAAAGTGGCATGTCCTGAATCCTCCTATTAATAAGGAGACATGAAGCAGAGTCACCAATTAGGAGGCTGATCACATGTTGTTCTTCTGCTCAGAGACTGTTTAGACTGGGAAATCAGGGGTGTAGGTACTGGAGAAAACTGCTGCTGCCAGAAAGAAAGTTTGCTGAACAGAGCAGGTGGTCTCACAAAGAAGAAAGAGGCCTGTAGAAGAGTAGGTGAAGATCCTGGCTGGAGGAGAGGTCCTGAAAATTGGGGAGATCCTAGAAATCAGATTGCTTCAAGGAGATGGATACTGGGGGATTCTCAGGGACCTTGGCTGGGGACAGTTGAGATGAGTGACCGCAAGCAGCAACACAATATGAACCAAGATGACTTTCTGTCCAGCCTCCCCAGGGCAGCAGCAACCCCTCCGTGGGAAAGTCAAGACCAACAGAGTGTAACACTGAGTGGAGAGCAGCCAGCAGATGTGTATCGGGTAGGGTTAAAGCTCTGCTCTCGCTGGCTCTTCAATAAGGCCCAGTATGCACATCCACTATGGGCTACTGTTTATTCTGCCTTGTCCATGGGAATAGGGTACTGCACATTTTGATTCCCGTGTTAATAAGACTCCAGAGTTTGCTTCAGCTATACTGCCCTCTAGCATTCAGTCTAAAAGAAAACTCTTTTCACACGCTAACAGAAATTCTGTTTGATTTCAAGTGATAAATGCCTATGGATTCTGGTAAAAAAGATCTTGAATTCTATTCCCTCTTAGGATCCTGAAGTCCAACACCCTGCTGTGCAGTGCCTGGAAGAAACAAATCATTGGAACCAAACCACTGTGAAGTCAAAGAAAGTGAAGACTTTGAGAAGACACACTTTTTTCCCAGCCTTCCAGTTGGGTGGGTGTGTGTGTGTGGAAAAGGAAGCTACACAAGAAAATATTTGTTACTACTTACCTCAAAGGGTTGAGGCTAAAATTGTTATTTTCTGTGAACTAGGTAAAGAGATTTTTAGAGACAGCAGGTGTCATAAAAGTATAAAGTACTATATCGAAATTAATTATAAAATGTATGTGTCTTAGAAGTGAGTCTTAGCAAAACCAGTTTAGACATTAAAGGGATGAACTCTGAAATAAGTTTAGTACTATTTTTATTGTATTTTCTGACAAAAATATGCCAGAAGACATGAATATTTTCATTGTCATCTTAAAATCTAAAACTAGGCGGTAAACAAAAGTCCGTAAAAGGGCGAGGCATTTATTTATTCCACACCTATACACAACCAAAACCTGCTAAAGAAAAGCTAGGCAAAGGGAAGTAGGAAAAGGGAGAAGGCATACAGGATAATTAAGTGGCTAGGGATCTCCCTGGAGCTTGACTTGATATCAAGTAAACCTCTCCTAGTCACTCGTTGGAACCATTTCATACTACTGCATGAACCTTCAGTGGGCAGAAAAAAAACCCCACGTAGGATCTTCCCACCACTTCTAGAATCAGCCCTTCTTTTCCCAGCGTTACGAGCATTTATCTATGTGAAGCAAGAGAGCTCCAAGTGTGGTGGAGGGAGAGCAGAGAGAGACTTATACTACAGTATGACTATAAAGGAGACCCAGATTCATGCCTCTATTCTGCTCAGTTCTCTCTTGGATTGAAGAAATGTATACAAACCCTTTTTGTGTCTAACTGAAGGTAGACTGTTGAACAGAGATCTACAAAGTGAATACAGAACACTGTGCTATTACTGCTACTAGACTTTCTTGCTCTCAAACAAGATTTTCATGTGGACTTTATACAAAATCCCTAAGAATTTTTTTTTTTAAAAAAATACATTGAGAAAATGTTCCAGCTTTTACCAAAAACAGCATTTCACATCAAAGTCCTTTTGAAAAGTGTTGCCTAAAAAGGTTTATTAAAAAATAACCACATAACAGAATGGAGGATACAAGGCAACCGAATGCAACAGATCTTTTTTCCCTTTTGTAGCTGCTAGCTGACTTTCCATGACAGAAAATAAAAGCAAATTGGGATTATTTGATCTCCCTGTTGTTTTATTTCCTCCTTCCCCTCTCATAGCAGTCAAGGACCTCTGGGGCTCTTCATGGAATGCCAATAGCATCAGAAATTTGACGGAGTCAAACCCAAACATCCAAAACAAAGACAAGATCCCTTTCAAAAAACAAAATAGAACTGAACAACAACAAAACACCAAAAAAAAAAAAAACCAACCCAAAACAAACACAGGGATTCCAATATTAAACCAAACCAAGCCAAAAATGCAAAAACACACTAGCAAGAAAGCCCCACAAGATCAAATATTCCATTAGAAACTGAAAATTTCTGTATGGTGTTGAAGGTGCTGAGTATTTTAACTTTCTACTGTGTTGACCAGGAGCTGATGGAATTCAGCAATGCACAGAACAAATGCCCATGACCGAGGAAGTTCTACACAGAAAACTCTGTCATTTCATCTGAGACAATATGTAACACTAAGTAGAATACAAAACTTTGCATGAGGTACAGCTCTTGTGCATCTATGAGGAGGTGGCAATGCAAGCCTTTATGTTGTCAACATCTCTCCCTGAGGGTGAACTCTTATTAGTTTAACTAGTAAGATATTAAAACTTTTAACTATGAGCATAAGCCAAACTCACAGTCTCCAATTATGATTTTCAGTAAGAGGTAAAGGGGCTCCGTGGCTCCAGAAGATCACTACTTGTCTTTGGATTCACAAACTACCCTAGTTAGAATCATCAATCAAGAGATTTGCATGACTAACAGAAACAAATGAAAATACAAGAGAAGAACACAAAAGCTGTCAAACCATTATTAGTTTTATTGTACTATCACTATATCCTGTACCAGGGGAAAATATGACAGCTTACCTCTTAAACACACTGCTATTCTCTCCCCAGACAACACTGACAGTAAGAAGGGGCCTTATACTGTATCCCACCAACTGGGAGATGATGATGATTCTGGGCTTTATAAACTCGTAAAATAAGACTACATTTCTAATTTATTTAAATGTTTACTTGGGATATTCAGAAATTATGCTAACAGACATTATGTACGGATTTTTTCCCCTCATTTTTATCACCTCTGAACAGCACATGATCAGGTTGAAAGGGGCTTTGAGCAACTTGACGTTGTGAAAGGTATCTCTGACCATAGCAAGCGGGTTGGAACTAGATGATCTTTACAAGTTCCTTCCACCCCAAACCATTAAACCATTCTATGATTTTTAAAGTTACCCCAAATCTACTCTTCTGGAAAACAGTTGGCTGGTTTCAACCACTGACAGAGCTCTGCAAATGCAAGTAGTGATAAGAAATATATTTTCACTCCTGTTTAGTCCAAAGTGTTATGTTTTCTCTACTTCCTGAGTATAATGAAGAAAATATTTTTAGAAGTGCTAAGCAAGCAAAAAAAAACCGAGAGTATTTACTGATACAGATATTGCATATTTTTCCTGAAGGTCATGAGATAAAATTGGAATCACTTTAAAATAGCTTGTGCTTTGATTAGCCATTTTCCAGCCCTGTCTTCTTTCACATAGATTCATTAATACACCCCTAGAACTGTCATTATCCCAATATTCAGGGGGCTGTTTTTTTTAATAATAATTAGTATTTTAATTCCAAATTAAATGCATTCAGCATCACTGTTTTTTCAGTTGAAAAGGGACTACAGGAGTACATACATTATTTTTTCATAAATATTTTGTTCTAGAGCTGTCTGAAATATGATGCTTCCTTAGTCCTTATTAACAGAATACTGTGATTATGTCACAGTAGAACTGTGAGGATCTTCCGAGAAGATCAAACACCTCAACAAATGTTCACCTAACTTGTTCTAGTTCCCATTCCCCTTCTCTACCACAAAATAACACCAACATAAATGAGATACATCCCTTCTTGCACAGGGCAATCTATCCACTCAGCTGCTCCCTTCTTCTACACAGAACGTTTTTCCTAATATTCACCCCAATTTAAAGATTACTTGGCTCTCTCAGTCACTGAGAACATGTGATTAACTTTTGTCTTAAAATACCCATTTGGAAGACAGTTACTGGTTTTCTCTATTTCTTTTATCTTGACAGGACCCCTGAATACTTCTGTGACCTAAACATTGAAATAACAGTAGCATATCTAATTAATGACAATATAGGCAAATGTTTCAGGATCAATACCCTCACAATTACAAGGTACAATTTTTCATGATACTCACCTTCAGAACATTCCATGTGCCCTTATACTGCTGTGAAAACACCAGGGCATTGGAAGCTTTTCTTTTGGAAGCTTTTCTTTCGAAAGCTTTAATACTAACACAAACCCAACGAGGTTTTCTAAAGGCCCTGAACTCTCATCTCACAGGAGCTGACATTAATAGTTTCACTGAGTGAACTGGGAACCCAGCTCAAAAATGAGCCTTTTTTTTTTTTTTGAGATCTCATCCTGCATGATAATCTTTTGAACTACAGACTATTAATTAAACAAATCATAATTTGCCCTCTCAGTTTAGCTTTAATCAGGAAAGCTTTCTGAATGTGGATATGATCTCAGTGTAAACCTGCAGTATTATTAATTAAAATCAGTGAAGTTATCTTGAATTTATGTGAGGATAAATGACATCAGAATTTGATCTCTTGCATGCCACTGTTTAACTCACTCTAAATTTTGAATAATAAATTTATAAAGACAACAAATCACAGTATATTCTAAAACCATAAAAACTTTCAATTACCCAACTGAAACACTAAATGAACACTGAATATGAGTTTTAACTCATTACTCACTCATTTTAACAGAACTGGTAAAGAAAGATACAATGTGGTGCCTATTTTGAGAGGTATGAATGTCATCTTTGGAAGATTGGTAGATATACTTCTGTGAAGAGTGGCAATGTGTAAAATATGAAGTAATACAAAGAAGCATTAACCTGTGGGTTTTCTTTTGTCTGCTGTATATCTGCTCTTTTCATCACTTCTCCTTAGATCCACAATAGAGAACAGAAAATAGTGTCACATTATTCTCTATGAGCTTGTAAGAAAATTAAAGATATTTAAAGGGTCGGCAGTGAGATTATCATTGTCAAGAAAGGGGCTTCTCAAGCTATCCCCCACAGAACAGAGAATTAACACAGAAGATTAGTCACCTCAGTGCTGTGATATTAGCATGTGATACGCCACGGCATACCACGCTACTTTTTCAGTGTTGCCAACTCATGCAAATCACACAATAATTGGTATTTTCCCTAAGGCTGGTATAATGAGATTACGTAAAAAATAATACATCTTTTAAAACTAATACAATTCTGAGCCATATGCTTAGGAAAAAATCCTGAAATAATTGTTCTCTTTGATCTTAAAAAGCCAGCAAATAGGAAGAAACAAATTCTGAAATTCATGACAGTTAAAATTTCATAATTTTTAAGCCAATGGAGATCACCTAAAGATCCAGTTGGTGATACTGCAGGAATGTCAGCACAGTTAATGATCCCATTTCCAAGCCACAACTGCTGTATACATTTTCTACTTGCCTCTCCGTCACATATTATGTGGACTACATCTCTATCAGAGTTTTGTTAATTTTAGGTACAGAATACAAGTTCAATATGTGTCTTTTGAGGGAAAATAAATTTTATTATTTAATTGGAGTTATTTAATTTTCTTATTAACTAGACATCATCTGCTGTTGCCTAACCAGCAGAGGGCTACAGGGTTGTGTATATTCTCCCTCTGTGGTGGACCAGCAGGGAAGGACAGTGAAAAGGCCATATCATCTAAGGACTGACTGTGTGAGAAGGGACAGGAAGGGATTCACCACGTGAGGAGTCTGGGAGAAGCATCATTGACTCCAATCTCCAAAGGAGAATTACACGGCATGAGCTAGGGCACAGCAGTGCTGACTGCAGATAGTGAATACTGAAAGTGTTTTGCAGTTTGAGCCCATCAAATATTACTAGTGGCAGTTTTGCTACTCTGCTGTGCCTTTACCATTCAGGCTTCTTCATTTCTCCCAAAATTGTTTAAGCTACACAATGGAATGCATAGTTATATATGTATATCACTGCGCTCATCCTCTATACAAGTAAAAGATTCTGTTAATTTTCTTGAACCCTTTTAACTTGACTGCTCATTTAATTTAAAAACAAAGCAGCAGCAAGTAACTTATTCTAACTATTCATGCCATGACTCTGCAGATTAAACAGCTGATACATTACACTTCAAAGTCTTTTGGAAAAAAAAAAATCTAGTAAAGCATGAACTTGCTTATACCATGCATATTACACAGATACCCTCATGTATCCATCTAGATACTAAAAAGAGGCCAGTACAATGTAGAATGTGAATTTTGCACTACATCACTAAATAAATAATAAGATACAGAAATTTATAATAAACTGTTTTGGCCTTAAATAACCAGAGAATTGACTTCTACAAATGATTTGGTGTCAGCTGAAAGGCATAAACTGAAAGCACCCATTTCTCTGAGCCATGCCCTCAGGACTTGTCTCCTGTGTGGTCCTGGCTTTCACTTTTGTCAGGTCAACTGCCCCAGCCCTGCCAAAGCCAGGGCATGTTGAGGCTACAGCAACACTGAGCTGACTGGAGCAAGAGTTCAGAAATTGTTTATAGGCTTTGATCCTGGTTGTCTTTATATACATACATTGTGGTAGACTTCGGTGTATTACTGTCAGACTGTGTTTAACATATAAACTGTAAGCATTTCAATTTGTCAAGCAATGTAGATTAAAATCCAAGAGGAAGATGAGAAGTGAGTCATCAACTGGTTTTCTCTCTTTTCATAGGTAGTTTTTATTGGACATATAGTATTGCTAGCCAAGGAGTAGCACAAAAACAGGCATTCAGAACCTGAAGTACTTAAACCAATAAGAAATTATTTGTAGTTTTAAGAATTTTCATGGCATTCATACTGATTCCTAAAGTAAATTAAGAGAGATGCCTTGTGGATTTTCTTGCAGAATTACAGATTAATGCTAGACATTTACTTAATTTCCCATTTGTCTTTCATACTATTTTTTCCTACTGACACAACTGCATGAAGCTGGTCACGCTTCTGCCCTACTCGATACGTAAGAGAGGAATTAATCTGCCTAGGAAATTATTTTAAGAAAAAAACCCTTATAATTATTGTGAATAATATTTAGCATCAGCAACAAAATATCTCAAAATCACTGTTTGTTGGGTTTAATTATTATAAATTTGGAGTTGTGTTTCCATCAGGAAACTTATCAGCTTAAAAGGATGAATTATTGCATTTAGATCCCTTTAGTCAGTAATTCATTGTTTTTGATTAAATGCAGTAATTTTTAAATTACTATAATGAGAGTTTAACTACCTCTTACTAAGAAGTAGTTAAACATTATGCAAATAAATATTATCCCATGCTGTTGGAAATTGTCCCTCTTCTAAATCTTTCTCCAGTCACAGCTACCCTTCGACATGACTTACATGTTCTTGGCAGATCTACAGCAGACAGACTGCACGCTTGAATTTTCAGAGTATCTTCCTAAGGCAACTCTTTCAGAGTTCTAACTTCTCCTGCCCGACAGAAGGGTCCAATACTCCTTCACCTGAGAAGTGGTCTCCAAACCTTTTTGATCATAAACACCTATCAGTAAAAACATTTTCAGCAAAATAAAATTTATTAGTTTATATTCATGTACTACTTAGATATTGAAAAGGAGGAGATAAAAATGAAATTAACAGTATTGTAAAATATTATTTTATTTATTAATGGTACAAAAAAGGTTTTCTTCCCACACTCCAATGGATTGCCTTGCACCTGCACCCTGCGTTGAAGCCCACTGAGTTTGAGCACCAAACTGCTTCTAACGCACAGGATAAATGCACACCACAATAACCTGAAGCCTTGGCTTCTCTTATCAAGATCAAATGATCTGCTAGTGTGTACCCTAGCTCTCCTTTTTATTTATATACCCAGGTTTCATTTCGGAGACACCAGGGTTATATACCCAGGTTTCACCACAAGATATTAGGAAGAGTTCCAGGCCTGCACATCTAAACACAGAAAAATAACTCCTGGGTTCATCAGTTAGATGTATTCACTGAACACCAGCCTCATTTTTCAGTAGGTCATAATGAGTTTGATATCTGCAAGGGACTTCTCTCTGGAGACATGGCTGGATGATAAAAACAGTAACTCAGAACAGCTTCTTCAGAAAACATAGGAAAAAGCAACTGGGGAAAACACTGACACAAAAGCCAGGTTACATCTTATCTTCCCTAACTTCAGCATTCTCCCTGAGGCTCCTGTCTGGTCCTTCTGAGTCTGGCCAGTTTTGTTCATCTCCCTCCCCCAGGCAGCAGGAATGGAGAGTCATGATCATCTTCAAAATTAGCTAGCTCCCTACTTTTTCTCTTAAATGCCAGCAGAAGGGTTGTCTAAGGCCATTGCCATATTCTTCTATATTCCTGTTGTCTCAGGTGGAAATGAACTCTTTAAAACCAGGTACAGTTCAATTATCAAATCAGCTAAGACACATGAAAGTCATAGGATCTTCACAGTTCATTAACAATTTTTGCTGTCTCTTGGCTGTGACTGGGAGTGTGAACACAGAATCCTCAAAGGCTGCAATTCAGTCTTCTATATGATATATAAAAATGCTGGCTTTCTGCTAAGTCCTTTAAGCTGATTCCCATTTTACTTTAGGTATCCTTACAAAATATCAGCTAATCTTTCAAATGAGTACATTACGGTCTTACAACTGGAAAAAGATTAGTCAGGAGCTGCTAGTTCTAAGCATTAAAAAAGATTATGAACTCATAACAACTCAGATATGGAGTATTTGCTCAAAATCCATCTCATTAGAAATGCTATGTAAAACTCCTCATTCCTGGAATGCTTCATAAAGAACACATTATAAAACGCTTTATAATCGAGCAGTTTTAATCAAAGTGAAAATTCTAGAGAACTTTCTCAAATGACTCAGCGTCCTGATGTCAGGATTTTACAGGTTACATCATATATCTCAAGCATTTTCTTGGCACTTCTGGGAATCTCTCTCCCTCATTGCCAGGTCCCAGGTCCTCATGTTTCTCCAGGGGGAGTTGCACAACTATAAAAATCAGTCCTTGCAAAAAAAACCCTCTCTTGATTTTACCAAGCTCAGACCCTAACAGGCAACGTGTAATCATGGCAGCAATGTAACTATTGAATGTTTTTCTGTGATCAGGACAGGTTTTTTGGAGAACAAGACATTATCTACAGGAATCACTAATGTAAAGAATCAGCAGCCAGATTTCTCCTGTGTCTTCTTGCTTGCTAGAAAGCATCCCTTCTAGACATACAGAAGGTAGGCAGAACAACAGACTAACCACCCAGCAATTCTCTTCACAGACTCCAAGTGAAAAGCTCTAGGCTGGGCTGTCCCCTCTGCTCTGTGCACAGATGTCACATGAAAATCCCTGAATGTACTCTTAGGTGCAGTCACACCATTTTCACATGTGAATCTGCTGTCCACTAGACTCAGGTAAGGAAGAAGATGAAATGAGACATCTTCACTTAGAAGACATCTCATTTTGGGCTTTGATGTATTTTAGATGCTTAACGCTAATTCTGTTACCCATACTGATAAATCTTCAAGCCTTATTCATACCTACCCACACATGCCTCCATGTCCCCAAAAGAAATAAAATAAATTGCTTGAGATCAATTTAGATGTGCTCTGAAAATAAAACCAAGGTGGCAAGGTGTATCCACACTTTCACTTCCTGTTGGTCAAAAAAAACAAAAGCTGTAGAGTCTAGAAGCTCTTGCCTTCTTCCACCCGTCAGTGGTCTCTGATGTCCAGCCTGTCCCCACATTCTACTTCACTATTAACGGTCTGTTTTCTAAGGTCATCCTCTGGTTATTCTAAATATATCTAACAGATACACACACTGAAAAAGAAAGTACCCCAAAGCACCCAGGTTTTAAGATGCTCTAGAAACACCTGAATCAATCAGTCTTTAAAGAGACTATAAACTAAGGAACTACTCTCTGCAATGAGTCAACAGTTTCTCTTTCAAGGATTAGCACTTAAATTTCCAGTTGGAAAATGCTTGCTTAACAAGGCAGTATCTGCTATCTGGAAGACAAAGAGACAGCAGTCCTTGAGGAAGATGCCATTCATGTCTCCAAGCCTCAAAAAAAAAAAAAAAAAAAAAAAAAAAAAAAAAAAAAAAAAAAAAAACCAAAAAAAAAAACCAAAACAAAACAAAAAACAAAAAACCCCACCACTTTGTAGATGACCACTTGTATGTTTTTTATTTGTGTCTGGTTCATAAAGCAATGAGCTTTTAATGCAGCAGCATTTAGTTTAGCCTTGAATGGGTGCTCAAGAAGGGAAGAGTGCAGCTATTTACCAGTGTGCAAGTTCTTCCAAATCACAGATATCTAAAAAATAAAAGCTCGGATTCACCCCACAATGCATGAAGAGCCATCTGTAAAGCTGTCAACATAATTGCTCACAGAGCTCCCCAAAGAGCCAGATGCCACCACTTGAACACATTCCCAACTTAGTCATCTGAGTACTGAAGACTGGAGGGAATAGCAGGAAGTTGAAGGGTCAATGGTATGCCATTTATATTCTGAAAAGATGAAACGGATTTTTAGAGAAAATTAAACTGAAAGGACGTCATGCCAAACAGAATGTGCTTTAGCAGCACAATTTAATACTAGAAATAAATGTGTGTGTCATTCTGGAGTTTTTAGAATATGAAAGGCATGAAAATTGTGCTCTGATAATAATACAGAAAGAAAATGTGGCAAAATTTGCTCATAATTAAAAGATGTAGTGAAGACACTCATGCAACTTGTTTTTGATTTTCTGCACTTCTCCAATCATGCCTTTGTTTCCAGAGCTTATTCTTGCAGTAAAATTAAAGCAGGCATTTAAAATCTCATTTTCTTATGCACCTGTTTCTCTGTTTTACTAGCAGTAGCTGCTGTAATTTCTGTAAGTGTTTGAAGGCTGATATTTGGTCTTAAAGGCTCTTGCAATGGACACAGTATAACAAAAGTGGATAAATACAAGGAGAAATATTCAAAGTACAATTAAAGCTTGCATTTGATATTGTCTCCACTTGATAGCTTCTTTATATCCCATTACCATTATAAAGCACAGAGTCTTGAAGTCTTTGAGAGTCCACAGATCACTTAGCACAAAGAAATATAATAAAATTTCAGTCATGGAAAATAGCTGACCAATACAAATATGTTAGACAATGGAAGAAACACTACTTTTGCAAGACAACAGCTGAGTCCATACCCCTCTTTCCTGGTATTTGTCTTATCCCAGTCAGGCACGTGCCCTTGTGCTCTTTCCTTGGTAGTACTTTGGTCTCATATAGCACCGAACTGGCTCCTCCTGATATGTTCCTCTTTATAAGCAACTGAGGGAAGAGGAAGTATCTAAGCATCTCCCTCTCCGTGCCTTCAGCTGTCACAGTCAACAAGTTCAAAACCAATTAATTTTCTTTTTCTTTATACCAATGCATTACTCTCCCCTTCACGTCCTCATTGTAATGATTTTCTTCCAGCTTATAATCCATAGCAGAATATGGACCGCTGGGACCTAATTTTTCTCCCAAAGTAAAAAAAAAAAAAAAAAAGTTAACTGGATTTCTCTGTCCTCCTCACCATTTGAGAAATTCTGCTATTCTGTTCTTGTAATACCAGGAATACTTGGGATCTCCCTCCTGTCATGTTCATATAGATCATATGTAGCAACTTCCTCTGGCAATACCAAATGCACTATCATGTACAATTCATTTTTGAGGCTGCATGACTATCTTCCCTTTCTTTGACAGAACAATTTTTTTTTTTTCATGAAGAACAATTTCTGGCCCAAGAAGTAAATCTGCTTCTTGATTGTACAAAATTCCAAGACAAAAATCAAATCTGAGCTACTAGTCATGCTTACAGTCTTCTTTTTTGAGCACTACCCTTACAGCATTTCTCATTTCAACTTTTTTTATCAAGTTACTGAGGGTTTGCCAGTAAAAGGGTCACTCCAAAAAGTTAATCTGAATTAATTTTTAAAGTGGATTAGTCAAAATTTATTAAATGTCTGTGTAGACACTTTCATTCAAAATTACAGCACACTTAATTAACTAATTTGCTCTGGAAATTAAGGTAAATTGAATCAAGACACTTTTAATTCTGATTCAGAATATCCACATGAGAGTTTAATGTCATTTAATTAACCCACTGTGGATTCACACTTCTATTTAATTTGAATTACCTTCTTGTAGGGTTCCAGTATACAATAGTTCCGATGCTGGATTTAGGCCAGAATTTTCAGAAGACCAAAATTTTTCATTTAAAAAAAAAATAAATCATGGGCCAGTGCTGCAATGATAGAAAGCTGCCCTCATTTGATTTCCTTCTGTCATTTCTCAAGTGTTAAGCTTGATGAATTAAAACAAAAGTCATCTGATAAGCATTGTCATCGAAATACTATATTAAAAACTGGAATTAAATTCAAGTCAAAATTGTTTTATTTATTACTGGTATCAATAGTAACTCATACTATTAACAAAGGTAGATAAGATTTAACTGATTTTTCTCGTCCCCAATCTTGATTCTTTACTTCATTTAACATGCTTTTTGTCTAGTCATTTTTTCACCATACTATTGGAGGTTCAGACACCCCACCTGCTTCCACAAAGGTCGTGCAAAGCAGAGCTCAACAGTAACAACACTGTGGTTCCATTACAGTCCAAAATAATAGTCCTGTTGACTGAAAGTAAATGGCCTGAAAAGTTTTCATGGCAGAGGTATTCAAAGAACCCCACGAACACACAGGTTCCAGAGAGCTCTCCAGCAAGCCACCAGCAGAGGCGATCTTCCAAAGAGTTTATTTCTCATCTAAGGCAGGTCCGAGTGAGTGTCTGTGCCAAACGTCAGGAGGAAAGAGTGAGGGAGGTTATCTATGGCAGATGCTGCTCAGCTTGATGCTCCCAAGAGCCATGGTGAAGAACATTATGGGACTACAAACATATGCATGCTGTCCCTCCTCATGTACATTGGACAGAATTAATAAGGTCTATACTGAGACTTCTCAATTTCAATTTCATCAAGTGAAATGATACACAGTTATTAAGCAATTCTTTCCTTCTTAACCATTACTACTGGGAGACTGTTGCTAGACCCCAAGTTATCACTCATTCAAAATTCATGCCAGTAATGAATTTGTCCAACTATAAAGGAGTGGATTTGTAATGGTGCCCGACACTGAGTTGTGGCAAAGCACCAGAAAGGTGTCTGCAGAAATTATGGAAAAGGATGAGTCTGGATGGACATGGCTAATACTATAATTTGTAGGTCTGTGCACAAATCCTTATGCTTATGCCATCTCTTATGCCAATCAAGTAGTACGCAGAAGAGAAAGTCTGTGGGTATTTGCAGGAATACACACAAACATGCCTATGAATAAGACGCTAGAAGACTGCCTTTCTGTGATGCATTGCTGTGGACACTTTGCTTTTCTGGATAGAATTTCCCCTTTAAAAAATAAATATTATTTATGTTGCTGTCAAGAACAGAAGGGGTATTGCCTACTGGGAGAATTCAAGGGTCCCTTAAAGAGAAATTTTGCACTGACAGCAATAAAATTGAAGTAATGAAATAAAGCACTGGAAGAAGATATTTAAAGCATGCAGAAATAATAATATTTAAAAAAGACTATTTTAATCAAAAGCTATTAGGAAATTCTACTCCATTTAATAGAATGGCTTTGAAAAAAATTAATTTTCCTGCAAACAGTACCAGTAAAGATTTTTTCATATTTTCTAAGTACTGCAATAAAAATTGCTTCTAGATGGAAATGTAATCATTAGTGTCACTTCTTAGCAGCAAGGCAACCAACAATGCCATGACCAGTCTCAGCAAATTTAGCAGTCAGCAATTCCAGATGTACAAGCTGTAGTCAAATATTTTTTTGCTGTACTGCTATTTACTGATACCTGTCAATAAAAAAACTGGTTCTTATTTTTAGTTTTCTTACAATTATGCTCTTTGCAGCTTCAGCATATGAAGGTTAAGTTCTTTTAGGAAAATCTATCACATCTGCTCTTCTAATATTGGCAACACAGTTGAACAATTTGTTTATTTTTTTACCAACACTGTCACTTGCTGGCACTTTTGCAAAATCACCAGAAAAAAAAAAAAAAAAAAAGAAAAAAAAAAGGGGTTTTCTTTTCCCTTATGAGTGAAGTAGTGTGCATACAAAAAGACATATCTGTCATCTGGATTTACTATACCTCCCTTTCAGGAATTGCATAGGGAGGACTGCTACATGAATCGTATCTTAACACATTTACCAGTCACCTCTGCCTACCTTCAGTACCTTCAGCCCTGGGTTACGTTACAGGTCGCTGTCAATTCATTGCTGCTCACTTACTCCCAAGCATCCATCACTAATCTCTCTCAGGCTGTAATTTGGTAGTACCATTGGAGGCACGATAGCTTCAGGATAAAAAGGGAAGGAGGCTTGTAGGAAGGGGAAATATCTTTTCTTAGTCCTGCTGATACAACTGGGAAAAGCAGCCAATCATTAGGATATGCTGTCCCTTCGCCAGACCTCACATAATTCCCATGCAGAAGGATGCTCTGAGTAAAAAAAGCAGGCATCTCTCCCTCCCATTGGGGTTGAGATGGCCTACTTGATTGTGTTAATTTCCTGAAATTCCCCTCATTAGCTACTGCTATTATTTTCCAATTCCAGGCATATTAGCCATCATTTCCAAGATATGAATTTTATAAGCACTTCAGTTATGGTCTCTGCCCGAGGAAGTTTACAGGTTTAAGGTCCAGCCCTGCTCAGCAGGCTTTCAAATGGGGGTACTTAGTGTAATTACCCGCAGAGGCATATTCTAAGACAAGACTCGGAAGGTAAATGAAACAAATACATAAGGGGACAAAATTTGCTGAGAAGGGCTGGATTTGAAATATACTGGGAGCTGACAACATGTTTTTCTGCCTTACATACACCTATATAGACAATTAAGTAAAAAAATAGCAGAATTTTGTTTGTGTATTAAGCTTCATTTTGCTCTAATAAATACCTATCCAGCTGAACAACACAGAAAGAGCTCTCAAATATTTTAGCATGGATTAACTTCATAATTAATTTGCAACCAGTAAGAAACAGTGATCACAAGTCACCACTTGCCTGTGAGAATTCAACCATCTCATATCTTGTTTACAAAGTCATTACAAACCTTATTCTGTCAAAATCTACAGCAGTTTAAAAAAAGAAACACAAACAGGAGTTAAATACATTTTTGTTTAACAAAGCACAGACAATATCTCTGTCTTACTGTAGACTGGCAGTTTTGATCTACGACCACCTCATATCACAGAATCACAGAATATCAGGGATTGGAAGGGACCTTGAAAGATCATCTAGTCCAATCCTCCTGCAAGAGTAGGAACACCTACATCAGGTCACACAGGAACATGTCCAGGTGGGTTTTGAATGTCTCCAGAGAAGGAGACTCCACAACCTCTCTGGGCAGCCCCTTCCAGCGTTCCCTCACCCTCGCTGTGCAGAAGTTTTTCCTCATATTTAAGTGGAACCTCCTATGTTCCAGCTTGCACCCATCGCCCCTTGTTTTATCAGTATTTATCTATTTACAACATCATAATTATTGATGAAATTAAAAAAAAAAAAACACCCACATGAGAAATTCTAGAAGGAAAAGCCCTTTTCCTAAGCTGCGTAGACACTGCAGCTTATATCTATGAAGCCTACCAGTTAATTGGTTTCATCATCTGTATTCATTCTTATATATAAAGCATTTATCTTTGCACTGTTTAACAGACTAATGAGATATGTCAGTTCTTTTGACTTTACAGAAAGGGAACAACAGCTTTTGCAAAAAGGCTTAAAGAGCTCATTTACCGCTGGAAGTTGTGAAGTCTGGTAAAAAAAGGCCTCTCCACCCCCTACAAAATAAAAAAAAAAAAGAAAAGGACAGGTACCTGTGGTGCAGAACAGTTATCCTTCAATTCTCAACACAAATTATGTGATAAATTTCATAGGCAAACAGATATGACAACCAGCTGTGGGGCAATGTTAGAAAGGAGGCATTTGGGAACCTCAAACCTGGAAAGAGCAAAAAAAGCGATAAGGGTAGACAATGGGAGTATCAGAGAATCCAAGCAAGGGGCAGCAACAACAGCCCACGGCTGGAAAGATAAAAACAAGGAGGACAGGATGGAAAGCCACCTGGGGAGATATTTACAGTGGCTGACTTCTTCCCAGGCTCCGGTTCCTCCTACGGGCTCTTCCAGGGCAATAATTCAAAGCACCAAGCAGCTATAACCAGTCTTCTGCTGTCAAGTCCCCTCCTGGGGGAGACTCCCTCCTTTAAGCTGAATACAAGATTAGGTTTTCTGGGATATATTCAGCCTTTGTGAATTCCCATACTGTAGATTTTCTAAAATTTCAATCTCCTAACTCTCTTTTTAAAGGCCTTAGTAAAATTTTTCACTGACTTGAGTGGCAATATACTTTGGCCAATGCTGTTTACTACTGAGTGCTCTATCCTAAGCCCTGCTGTGAAGAGAGAGAAGAGAGACAATTACAGGGTGATCGGTAGCAGGTGTACCTAGTATAGGTACTACACCTGCACAAAGCCAAGCAGCACCATGTGGGTATGCTAGCACCAGACCTGAAAACTGCACAACATGCTGAAAAGTTTGGAGATTTTGATCCCAGAACTATTCATTGGCCACCTTGGAGACTGTCTGTCTCAGGACATCCTCACAACAAATGTATGGAACACGTCTTAATTTTTACATCCCAAGCAGAGCTAGGGTTGACACAGACCACATCTTGTTCAGCAGTATCGATGCAAAGATGTTTCCACACATCAGAAGTAGTCCTATCTTTCAGCTACATAAATGTATAGTCTAAACTACGATGCTCATAGAGTTTGAACATTTCCAGGCTGACATAGTGGCTGACTCAATGTAGATGCTCAATTTCCACCATACATGGCCTTTTTATTGTTTTTGGGGGAGTGGGAGGAGGAGCATCTTTTTCAGTAGTTCAGCAGCTACTGAGCTTCTGAGCAGTAGCTCAGTTACCTCCAGCAAATCAAGAATTATCAAATGATGTTTCTGGTTCTTCAGACTGGCATTCAGTAGCATCAATCACTCTTTCTTGTTTGGGAGATTATGAGATAATCACAAAATCATAGAATGGTTAGAGTTTGGAAGGGACCTTAAGGATCAACCAGTTCCAACCCCCTTGCCATGAGCAGGGACACCTCCCACTAGACCAGGTTGCTCAAACCCCCATCCAGCCTGGCTTTGAACACCTCCAGGGATGGGGCAGCTACAGCTTCTCTGGGCAACCTGTCCTGGTGTCTCACCATAACACATTGTGCAAATAATGTACTAATAAGTGTGGTACTACTGTACTTCCTAACAACTTTTCACTTCTTTCTATAGCTAATGCATGTAACCATATCCAGTTCATGTGACCCTGGTGGTATCACCAGTCTTGTGCTCTACAGAGTGGGCATAACACACAACTCTGTAGTGTCTAACCCAAAAAGGTACAACTAGGCAGTTTAGGGCAATTTCTGACCTTGGTCACACCACATCCCATTAGCTGTTTATTCCATCAAATACCATCTCAGATTTTTCAGATCTGCTTTTAGTTTTCTATTTATTTTTGTATTTTTTTTCACTTCCTGATGCATGTTTTATTGGAAAATAGTTTTCTCTCATGGCTCTTTTAATGTTACAAGTTTTTCTAAAAATAAAGAAGTGAAAGAACATTCTTGGAGATCTTCTTGCCCTCTAATGTCTGTAGACACTATTGTCTTTCCTGCTTTCCCAGACAAAACGTAACTGGGGAGAATATAGCTCTATTAACCTTGCTATATCAGCCAGAATGTCAAAATCTGTGTTATAAATCTTCATCTTAATCATTTATGATTAAATATTCAGATGAGATTATGTGCAACCTAATTCTACACATCCATCTCCACTTCCCTAATTAACAGCAGACAGCAACAGAGGGGGGAAATCCACCACCTTTCTGAAGTAACTAGGCAAAGCCCAAGCTTTTGTAGACAAGTTTAACTTCTAAGCACATATTTATTTTTTGATCAACATTTAAGAAAGTAACATGGTTAATGAAGTTACGTATATTGAATTACAAATCTGCTGCTTTACTATAGGTTGCTAAATATTGCCAGTGTTAATCCCAACAGCCTCAAAACTCTTATTTTTACGAAGCCTTACTGGCTTCAATTCTGCCCTATCTGTCAGAGAATTTGAGATGCATACAGTGAAAGTTACATAGGAGGCAACTTTCCAGGGCTCTGTAAGTAAAATTCACCCTTGTTCAGGAAATAATCTAAGATTTATGAACCACTAAAGATCCTCTTAGTCTTTATTCTATTTCTGTTTAGAACTGCTTCAGCTTTAAGCACCAAATTTGAGGTACTTAGACCCTAATTTTGAGAGGGGCTGAGAAAGTGTACTTCATACTGAGACTGAAGTCATTGATACACATCACCAGACTTTTTGAAAAATCAAACTTGAAAGCTTCTAAAGCCATCACTTAAACTGCGGCAGCCAACTCAACCTGTAAATCACAAAACGAGAGGGACCTCTCAGGAAAAGACATGAACTCTTTCCTTCTCTCAGCCTGAAATTGACTTTTCAGTGTATTTTTTATAACTGTGCATCTAATAGATTCTTCTGTTCAATGAGAAAAAAAAAGTTAAGCCCAATTAAAATCTGATCATGGGGAAAGATAGAAGCAGGAAAAGCAAAATAGAATTACATATTATTGCACCAACCTGGGACAAGTATGAGCCAATTCATAAATGAAAGCTCCACATTTGAAAATGTCAAGTGGCATCTTTAGCATGAAAATTATGTCCCAAACATGAAGACATTTTCACAAAATTTCTGGAATAAACTATCTTCAAATTTGCCACTTTTCAGCCAAAGCTCCTTGCTACATGCAACCTGAACCTGTTATTATTCCGCCAAATGACATTTTTCAAACTTATTTGGGGAGGAAGCAAAGGGGGGGGAGGGGAAAATTGCCTGGCTCCATCCTCTACTGCTTTTTCTAATTGCATTTAAATGATCCGTGCAACTGGTCTCCTACAACTTCCCTGAGGGGTAATACTTCACAGTCTAGCTAATCTCACTATTGAAATGTGTCCCGTTTTTCAGCAAAACTTTCTACTGGCATAAAGCACAGTCAGAACCATTTTTGCTGACTTTAAAAAACTTTAAGTTAGTTGTAAGATCAAGAAGCACGCAAATACAGAATATCAGCAGAATATGCAACTCTGGATGCTTTAACGGTGTGAACTAATTTGCTAGCCAAGGTACATCATGTCTGCTCATGAGTCCAAATCTGCAGCTGAAATTGAGCAATCTTTTTGGCGCAACAATATTTTGTTTTATCTGAATGAATCATTGTTACCTGTTTTTAAAAGCTAAAACAAACAAAAAAAAAGCCACGCAACCCCCAAATTATTTTTCTGTATTACATACACTTAATATATGATTTATTTAATAATGTCTTTCTTCAGTTTACTCTCTTGACTGCACTCGATTGAACTCAGCAAGCTCTGTCCCTGATTCTTCAGGTGCTTGTATACGTACTTAACACAGCTGGTGTGTGCTTGCAGGACCAGAGCTGCATTTCCATACATTTCCTCACTGTGAGGGCTGCTGAAGCACTGCTTGCCAAACAAAATCCCAGTCTTTTTTCTTTTTTTTCCTTTCTTCAGATGAGTAAGATAGTACTTTGTGAATTGCTGCACTGGAGTCAGCAGGCTGATGAAAGGAATCAGACACATTATTAAGCCTGTGGGGTCTTCACATGGCTCCTAAGGCAGCAATGCCTCTGCTTGGGGATGTGCCCAGTTACCTCTTGGACTGGTTTAACACTAAGTTAAGTACTACTTAACCAGTTAGGGCTGTGGTACTCTGCACAAGAGGGAACAAATTCAGACTCAGCCCAAAACATTTTTTTTTCTTTAGATAAACACAGTTTCTGAAGCACCCAGATTTGTGTAACCACAAGGGAAAATGGACACCTCCGCACCTGAGGTTAGAAAAATGCTAGTATGAACCGCGCAACAAACACTGCTAAACACAGCTTAAAGAAATCCTCTTCAACACTACTTGACCTGTGTCATTCCAGTTTGGGACAAGAAATACATATTCTGGGTCAGTAAAGCAACACTGTTTTGTTTCTCAAATAGTCTCATCTTCTGCCTGCTGTGCTCATCCTGCAGCAGCAAGAGAAAATGTTTCGAAACACAAAAATTAAAATAAAGCCATTTCCACAGTAACATGGTGGTGTTTCTACATTTGACTTAAGGATACTACAAACCACTACACAGGCAAAGCCCATCATTGCCTCCATTTGCAGGGACTGACAAAAGCCCTTTTACTGTTACCCTAAAAACCCCAAGCAGGCAATCCAAGTACAGAGCACAGAGTCAAGTAAAACACCCAGGCTAGCCCTTTTTTTTTTTTTTTTTGGAGCAGTTTGTCTCTGAGCTTTGGATCTAAATGATATAAACTTTTAGTCACAACCTTCAGGTACAACAGTTAGTTTCCTCTGTCACTTTGCAGACACTGAACTGACACCCAAATGCTCTCAGATGCTGAGCAGCCATGAAACTCTCACCATCACCACGTATCTAAGCTTAAAGGATTGTACCTTTTGAAAAATCTTGGTCCCACATATATATTATCGTAGCAAAGTTTAAGCAAAATTTTCTGGCTTGCTGAAACATATGGAGAGCTCTAATTTAACTGTGGTCTCAGGGTATGCCACAGATATGCAAGCTTGAATCCTATTTGAGAAGATATTTAACCGAAGCTTAAAAACATTGACTCTGAAGTTTTTAAACCCTCTGATTTCATAGCATGTGACAATACATCTCAGTGGAGCAAAATCAAAACCTAGAAAGCCTCAATTTGTTTTGACTATATTTCTACCAGCAATTTTTTTTTTATCTTTTCATATCATGCCTGGAGAATAAACAAAATCCCAATATGCTCAGACCAGGCTGTGAAATGCAAACTTCTATTTGACATAAAATTCAGAATTTTGAAAACAAAAAGAGCCATAGGTTGGAAATTCAGGCAAAATGACAATGCAGTGATTCAAATATAAGTCTCCTGGGTGGGAGAAGGAGGAGGCCAGGAGTAGTGTGAGGTCCCACTCAGTGTGCCACAAGCTTTAGGTCACTCAGTGAAGCTGTGGCTGTAGCCATACAGTGCCCCTCTCATCACCCAGCTGTGTGGGTTCTACTTAAACGTACCTACTAGTGAGTTAGTCCTTCTCTTATTCTACAGCCCCTTGCTAATCCCCATTTTGTCTAGCCCTGCTGAAAACTTCCAGAGTCCATCAACAGTTTTCCCCTGACAGACAGAGTTCACACCCCACATTGCCTTCATCTATAAAATCAATAACAGCATTGAGAAAGCTCCCAGGTCAGCTCGGCAGTACCAATCTTTAGTAAATCCTGGTTTGCTTTATTCCATTCCCCCCCTTTAAATGTACCTCTTCAGAAAAGTTTTTAAAGGAAAGGACACTTAAAACTTCTCTTACTCATAGGTCTATAGTTGCTGAATAATTTTATTTCTCAGCTTCCGAAATATGCAGCTGTTCTCCAGCCCTGTGATACTATCTCTATTTTAACAGATTCAAAATGTATATGTAATTCACCAGCTCTTTCAGTATTCCGGAATGGAAATTATTAATTCTTTTGATTTTACAAAGATAAACTCATTTACTGTTGCTTTCACTGCAGCTGTGGTTATTTGTATTTTAATGCCATTCTGAACATTATCTATCTTCCTTTTGCCACCGTGATTTTCTTTACTGAAAAATGAGGGAAAGCACCAAGCCATATCAAGATTATCTTTAATATCCACCCTCACGAGGCAGCAGCTCTCTTTCCATCTTTCCTTCTTCTGTCCCTACTATGTAGATGAAGAGTGTTTTACTATTTGTTATTTCTTCTGCAAAGCCCAGTTCAGCTTAGCTTTGGAAACTCTAGCTATATCTCCAAACCTTTTACCTCCGACATTTAGTGCTGATCAGACAGCTGGGAAGGAAAGGGTGGAAGGGAGGAAGGTGTCTCTTGCATATTCCTACAGTGTTGCATGCATACACAATATTTTAGAGCTACACCCTACAATTTTTTTCTCATTTTTTCATGTTCAGATTCCTAGCAGCGTCAGCATCATTAATTTCAAATAATTTCGGTATATATTTGTATCTGCAAGTTTATCCTTCTACCTTTTCCCCTCAGTTATGAAATTTTGCTCTTTGGGTGAAAAAACAACAACAAAAAAACACCACACCACCATCACCACCACCACCCCCCAACACTTAGCAACTTTTTTATTTCCTCAAGAAACATAAAAGAAAAATATCTGTGATCACTCTTTTGAAGGTTATTGGATATTGTCAGCCTTCCATGGTGTCCTTGTTATTAACTGAGAAATTAAAAAAATTCCCATAAAGAAACAGAACACTGAAACCCATCTTATTGATACATTAGCTGTCACCTACCACATGAAAACATCTATGACGTTTTCAAGGCCAGGCTGGATGGGGCTTTGAGCAACCTGCTCTAGTGAGAAGTGTCCCTGCCCATGGCAGGGGGTTTGGAACTCAATGATCTTTGAGGTCCCTTCCAACTCTAACCATTCTATGATTCTATCCCCTCTTCATGTAAATCCATGCCTACCCGAGACAATGTAATGTTACAACCTTCTCTGAAGGCAACCGGATTGTAAGAGAAACCCTAGATATCTTTTCCTCTTCTCAGCCAGATGAACTGGAGAATGCCATAGCAGTAGGGAGAGCAATCATTTCCTTCCTAAGAACATAAAAAACCAAGTTACTCCTCAGTCTGGATATGTTCTTTTTGTGGAGAATTACAGCACTGGGAAGCACCTTATCACCAAGATAATTACGTGTCCCTATGTAGGATTTCATTATATATCTTTAGTATAAACACTGTTACGGTTAGAAGGCTTCATAAAATAGGCTCACTAGAAGACCCAGGAGGATGCAAAGGACAAATGCATAAAGTTATGCATTGCACTTAACCTCTCTTGATTGCAGGCATACCTTGCTTTCAATGCAAACCCACTTCCATGGATGCAAACCAGAGATAAATTGCTATGGTTTAATTGATTATAGCCATAATCTTTCATGGGAGTGCTTATTCTCACTCAGTGTTTAGACTAATTTTGTTTGCATAGAGCCAAACCAGAAGAAGGTTTATGCCGTCTTTATGATGCACCAAGCACAGACCAGCCCAAAAGTAGCTGAGCCATTCCACAAAAAAAAGTGATCTTGTGAAAGAGAAGTCCTAACCTGATTTCAGGTACACCAGATCTGTAGCCTTGTGCTAGTAGCACACAATCCCTATGCTGGACGTGTACTCCCAGCATTGGATTCTCCTACCACTAAGACAAGAGCATTGAAGTGAGAAAGAATTGGTCTATTTTTAACTGTAACTATTTAAGAAACACAAACCTTCCCAGAACAACCAGTAGGTAACACTGTGGTGTAGGGTGTTGGCCTACTACGGGCAAAAGAAATAAAAAAATAAAAGGAAATAAACAAAAAACAAACAAACAAGACTTATAAAAAAGCAAAAGTAGTAAAAGTAGTAAAACTTCCAGAAAGCAGTTTGTCCTCGGCAGATGGATCCCACAGGTCAGACAGCCCAGGAAGGGTAAACAGAGTTTTTCACCAACAGGATAAAGCAAAAGCAACTAATACTGAAACTGTGATTTGAAATAATAGTTCAACAAGTTACAGAGAGAGACACAATTGTGAGATGCTGGTTAGCAAAGGACAGAGAAAATATTCACGTGCTTCTCTATAGCTGGTCCTGTGCAACAATTTGGATTCAGAACACAAGCAGGCACACTCTGATTTAGCATGTAATTAAGAAATCCTCTCTGAATTACGCAACTTTCATTTACTTCTTCAGAAGATATGAGAACACTGCAATCACTTGCCAAGTTTGATCCCAACATGCCATGGGGCAAATGGAGACCCTAAACTGTCATATTCTATTTAAATCATATGTAGGCTAAAGTGAGTGTGATTGCTCGGTATATTAAATTACTACTAGTGTGTTGATATTTCCTTATGAACAATCTATGGCTCTGAATTATTTATTGAGGAGGAAGTGGCTTTTGAAGTGAACATTATTTCTCTCTCGGAGCTAATGCTCGAATATGATAAAAATAGTTGCCAAGAGAAAAGGAAAATTAAAAAAGATCCTTCCATGACTGATGGCTCCCCAATTTTACCTCCTTCATGCATTTTGTGAAGTCTATATGCCAAAGTGATGTTCACCTAAAACATAATATAATGTAGGACAGCCTGTGTCAGGAAATTGCTTGCAACAAATCACAGCTACATACATGTTCAGTGATGGCAATCAATAGGAGTCCTAGACTATTCCCATGGCTTTGTGCTTCCTTGCCCCTAGAATCTGGAATCCAATACTGCTCGTAGAATTGCAGCTTCAAGGAAGCCACTGAGCATCCTTCTTCTGGCATCAAGTGTGGTACATCACAGAATCAAAGAGCTTTGGGTTGCAGTGGCGATGAAAGACATGTCACTCCACTGAGCATGGAGCGACAGTGGGAACAGGGAAAAGGACACAATTCTCCCACTGGTCCTGCAGGTCCTCAGACACATTTTTCAAACCCTTGCCCCCTCAACAGGAGTCTTCACAGGTCTTTAAGGATGGGAAAGAAAAAGCACGGATGAAGCAGTGGCGGACTCCCACATAATAAGATAAATCCAATGTGACACATTCTGCATTATGACCAAATTAGAATTTCTTTAGTCAAAGAGGTATTCTCACAATAAAGTGCACTCTTGAGTGACAGCTGCAATATTTGAACCCAAAACAATTACTTGAAATGAACATAAATAATCACTCTGGCTTCCTTTCTCCTTCCTCACAACTATTAAGGTTGCTATTCATGAAGAGTTCTCCAAAGAATGACTTATAGCATGTCATTAAAAGACGTATTTCTATCATATTTCTATTGTTTATTTATTTCCAAATAGTTTATATACATTAGACATGCATCAAATCTTCCTCTAAATTTTCTGTGAACAGATTTAAATGTTGAGCTTATTCATATTTCAAGGTTATTCTTCAATTTTCAAGGTGCTGAAGTTAATTTCTTTAATAACCAATCCTTTGTGTCTACTAATTAGAAATATCCAAAACAATTTGCTATTTACATCATATGTCATTGCTTCTGATCCTTGATTGGATGAGTAATGAAATTAAGTAAGACCCACATGAATTTTGAATATTACTCCTGAATATATAATTAAGGTTTTGATTAATATTCTGGCACTCAGGCTTAAAATACACCTTCCATAAGTATTTGCACTAATAAAGCTCAAGCTCAGAAAAAATCAGTACAAGTCATTAACACAGTCAAACTGAATTCATAAGTGAACTTCAAAAGAATACTTGTAAGGTTTTCTTTATGATGATGGTTATGAACAGCGTCCTTTTGAGCTGGACTCCTATATTAGTGCGAGCTGTCAAATAAAGCTACTGGTCATCTTTCTTCCTTACGTGCTAGTATAAAATTAAAAATGAGGGATATGGATTTTGCTGAGGTATTGAAAACATCCTGTGTTAATACCAGTTGATAATTTAAACTCCAATTGTTTCAAAGCTCAGTTAATCATTTTGTGGAAATTTAAAATCCTTTAAGAGATAGCATTATATTAAAAAACATTGAAATATTATACTTTTTGTTGTAATATACTTCTATTTCTTGAGTATCCATAAGGAACATTTTTTATGTCACTACTGAAATATACTTAATTCAGCTGACAGTCAACATTTTTCAAAGTGTTTTTCCCATCCAGTACTTTCTGCACTTAAAGAAAGCCAGTCAGTGTATCTGATATTTAATAACTAGAAAGGTATGGATATATGATTTTATTTTTTGTTAGAGAAACCTCTCATATTTGTGAAACACCACAAATAGTATTGATAACAACTTATTAATAGGAATTCTGCAGCAGTAGGATATATCACAAGTCTGGCACCTGTCCTATTAAAAGATGTAGAAAAGTTCTGGCTCTTCTCACAGAAGGTTCTCCCCTGTGGGAATCCACTCACCATGCAATAAAGAGAATAACAGTGTAGAAATAGCTAGATAGAAGGAGGAGGAGGACTGGGTCCAGCTCTGGAGTTGACTTTGAGATGAGTCGTGAAAGGCACCTGCTCACAAGCACTACTCTATTTTGAACTTGCTCTTAAACCACTACTGGTAACAACTCCTCATTACTTGCATTACAGAAGTACCCCAAAATCTCCATAAAATATCAGCCTCCTACTGTGCTAGGAAGTGTTCAAAAGAATGGAAAGAAATCCTTCTCCCAAACAGATTACCATCTTACCAAGACAGGTAAGACTAGAAATTATTCATACATTTCACGGAAGGAGGAAAGGAGATACAAAGACTGAAGACCTGTGGTGGGCTATCTGAGGCAAGCCCTACTTGAAGAACCTCCCATGGCCCAAATCACAGGCTCATCATGAGACCAGTATTCTCCCTTTAAAGCAGCTATGATTTGACACTGCTATGTGTAAACTTCCCACAGACTCAAAAAAAATAAGCCCATATTCTCAAACTACCCGACAGCATCTGAGTAGCAGGTCCTACCTGGCAAGGGAACAGGTCCATTTCAACTAAAGCTTTCTCAGCTCCTGGCCTTTTATGCTCTGCTTATCCAAAACCACCAGGTTTGTCTCTCTTCAGAGACAAACTTAGGGACTGATGGCAGGGTGGCTTGTTTTGAACCCTTTGCTAGTTTTCTCAGCAGCCCTCATGATTTAATCCAGCCTTGCAGGCAACACACCCAACAATTAATTAATTCTCTAAGTCAATCAGATCATTAATGGAGTAGCAGTGACACTAACAGAATAAAGACAGGTTATAGAAAACCATACATCACCAAAATTCTATTTTTTAGGTACAGACAAAATAATGAATGACATACTTAAGTACCGAACACAGCCCTTAGTTCAGTGAGGTAATTTTCATGCTCCGTTATCATGAGTTCTTAATTAACCTGTGTCGTAAAAATTCCTTAACAAATGGTTGTTGACTGTAAATGCAATCCCTCCTTCTGACACATGCATTAATGCACTATTGTAAAAGTTCAAAGCCATTATTATTGAGTTGTCTCAGCCACATTCATTATCCTCTGTACTGTATTTGGCTTCACTTGGGTAAATCTTCTTTAATTGCCCAGTCTTTACTTACAGAACGTCTTCATTTAATATACTATGAACTCTGCTTACCTTTATGCTTTTTCCAATAATTCTGTGTTGAATGTAGTTTCCACCATTACTACTGTTCTACACTCAGCTGATTTGCCTGCTGCCACCCAAACATGTTATTGTTCTGGAATCTGAAATATCCAGTGTTTGGAACCTTCGGGTTGAAGTTGATTCTAGCACCTCCGCTATGTTTCAAAAAGCTCCTAACCCTTGTTACCCAGGTAATTTTGGATTCAGTTTATAAAACAACCTAACATAAGGAAAACAGCATAAGAGAGGAAGTGAAGAACTAACTTAAAGCAGCAAATGTGGGTAGGTGAAAGAAAGAGCATGAAAGACAGAACTTTTTAAACTGAACAGCATATAATGGGCACATTAAGCATAAATCCTTGATGAAATATACCCTTAAAATATCAAAATCTTGCTTAAATATCCCAGTAATGTCCAGTACGGATAGTTGTTAATGTTGTCAACATGTTTAACTTAAAGCATGTTTTGACAGGCACACTAAAATGATAATTTGTTTTGAATTGTTTCCCCCTAGGCCATTTTCCACCTGAGCATCTCAAAGTATATTACAAAAATTAAGCTTCATCATATCCACATAACAACTAGACTGCAATTATGCACTAAATAACTAAAGGATAACATTTTCAGAAGTATACATTGCTTTTGACTGCCCAGATGAAGTTATTTTAAATCTCCTTCCCTATTAAGAAAAAAAAAAGTGTCAATAAGCTCCACTCCACAGAAAGTAAAAGAAAGTTGTAGTTCCTAATTTCTGAAACTTGTACAGGTAAACCAAAAACTTGGGCTCCACTTGCTGTGGAGTTTGTGGTGAACTGGGAGGCAAAAAGTTGGGATGCAAAGATGGGATTTTCTTTCAGCCACAAAACTCTGTTGCTTGTGTTGAGAAGAAACAACTACAAAAATGTTATCAGGGAATCAACTCAGACCAAGAACTAGGAACTTCTTTTAAATTTCTGTTTAATTCACTTTTGCAAGAGACAACAGAGGAAATGGGTGAAACAACTACTGAGTGACACATCAAAACCAACTTTCTTTCTCTTTTCCTAAGGTTGACTACCATATGACAGGGAAAGGTCAATGAAAAAAAGAACCAACCAATCTTTCAAATAATTCAGGTCATCTAGAGCTACTCCTGTAAGTTAAGCAGGCATTTCCGTGTAGATCTGTGTTACGGTGTTGTTTGTGGTTACTATACATGAAGGATGAAAGTTTGTAAACAGAAATACTGGTGGTGTACTTTTAGGATGAAAGTGTGAGAAGGTTAAAAGAAGGTTAAAAGGCAGGAAACAAAAATTAGTTAGGTAGTAACAAGAAAGACAAGGAAATCTGTATTTGGTCCCATTTGAAGGCCCTAAGCATTAGGTCTTCCTCCCTGGCCTCACAGACATGACTTTTCTGTTGGCCAGATGACACAGGTCCAGCAGGAAGGACAGTAAACATCCTGATCCAGTCTCACCTAAGCCTCAGTACAGAAAGCACTCGGGGAGGTGGGATCTGACCCCTCATAGCTGGAAAGAGCACTGGACTCAATAGCTGGACTTGAAAAAAAGATAACCTGAGCAAATACTATGATCACAAGGGACAATTCTCCAGTACTGTAAAACAAGGCAGATTCCATAATACTTTTTGGGGATCTAAGTCCATTGTTGCTCATAAAGCAGGTTTAAGCCATGTTTGCCAACCAGATCCACTATGGAATTTTGGTGCTGTTCCAGCTTATCTTCTGGATTGCAATGGGCTCAAATGAGAGACAGGAACTCAGGCTCTGTGTGCTGAGGAGGTTCTGGACACAGTCAAAATACAGAAATACAAGCCTCTATGACAATTTCAAGTTGAACACTATGGTCTATTGTGTTTAAGTTCCTCAAGAAACTTCCTAACAAGGCTGTTGAGCCCCTATGATCAATCACATTTTCAAGTCTATATATGTCTATATGTCTGAAGAACATCTAAATTCTGCTTTGTGGTGCTAAGTCCTATTTTAGATCGGGCTCACAGAAAGAATTCCATATAAAGTGATCTTACAAAGATTAGGATTGAAGAAAAATAAGAAGAGACACAACTCCACCCATACTCCTCTTAAAGACCATACATTTAGAGTGAGAAAAAGTTTATTGTTCCACTATTAAATTGTGAAAGTATTAGCATAGTGGCTTTTTGTTGTTTTATATGCACATATAGATCCCCTCTATGCAGAGCAGAAGTCTAGTGCTTGATATTGTAAGGTACTTTATTTGGACCTGCTGGAGCTAATTTACTGATCCTATGCACCAGACATGGAAAAACACCACTCAGAGAAGTTGGCAGGATCCTAGAACAGATCAGATGTTTACATGAACACATCCCATTAAAGTGAGTAATGTTGAAAACTGTGGCACAGCTAACCTTCACTCTTAAAGGCAGAAATCAATCTGATATATAGCAGCTGACAGAGATAAGGAAAACTGTCCTTCCATCTGTAGGTTAATTCACTTTTTACTCACTATAAAACATCTGCATCCTTCTCTAAAGCAGTTGGTGCTGGTCCTTGATACATTAGTCTTGCCTAAGTCACACCTTCCAATTTTAGAAGAACAAGAAGAAGTTACTTTTGTTGTCACATCATTGGCTGCCAAACTTACTCTGAGAACACCCCACAAAACAGTCTCACTCCGTTTGCTCCAGCTCGTGATATCAAATCATTTGTAACTGATAGCATTAGCCACCCCCACTGATTATCCCTGCCAGTCAGAAAGATTTATAGAGCTTACCATACAAATCTTATACCATGAATACACTGAAAAGCACAAGCATGTTGTCAAAGGAAAAGTAATGGAAATAACAACAGAGGATAGCAATTATTTTACCTTGGGGGAAAAAAGTACATTATTACCCATTTCAGCCATTGAAGGAGGGAAACAGAATACGAGGGAGAGTGATAAGAAACCACTTCAGCAATCAGAGATGATGGATAGATGGTAATTCAGGTTATGGTTGTCAGAAAATTCAGGTAAAATCTCTTGGAAAAATATATATCCAAGACCTATTATTTCTTAATTCTAAAATTTATGAAAAGATGCTTAAGAGTATTCTCTTCCCTGTAAACTGCTGTCAACCTGATACCTCACTTTTGCATTTATCATTGCTGAGATGACTACTCACTACAATCAGAGTTTATGTAATATTTTTTCTGTATATCTAACATTTTCGCTGTGAGTTTGCCCAGGCATACTTCTCTTCTTTTTTTTTTTTTTCCCTGTCTCCTTCTCCAGTCTCTCAAGTGGTCACTTAGAAAATTATTCAAATATTCTCTCTTTGGTCAGTAGCTGATGAGAAATAAACTCGAGGTTTAGGTACGTGGTGTACAAAGATTAACTGGTATTCCTGTACCTTTTCATAACCTGCTTTCTTTTCTGTGCTCCCTCCATTCTTCCTCAAGTCCTCTTTATAAGCCTCCTTTCATTTTAAAAATCAGACAAATCCAACCAGTTCTTTTTATAGCCTGTTTGCCACTTCCACTCCTATATGTCTGCTTGACACGATGTATACAACTGACAGCTGTGCTAAAATGAACAAAAATGGCACCGCTTTGTAAACATACTCTAGCAACCACAAATTTCTTCTGTACCTTAGGATGCAAGCAAAAGAGCTATTGATTTTGTCTGTGCCCGATAAATTCCTCCCAACCAACCTGTTTACAGAAACCGTAAGTCGCTGTTGTGATTAATCTGCTGTGTATTAAAAGCTACTTAATTGGAACAGAGAGATGGCAGAACGAGCTAACACTGTAATAAGTGACATAATAATTGATTTCATTTTAATTTTACTATAACTTTTGTATCTTTGTAGCCAAGTCTGTCCTTACAGACAAATATTAAGGACTAAGCCAGCTACCAGGGAGCGTACTCTTCTGGATGAGGTAAACTCTGATGGGAATAATCTGAAGATCTGGAGCAGGATAACTGAAGCTATAGATCATGCTGTGATGTTGCACTTTCTGTCTTTCCCACAGGAGATTTGGACATGCAAACTGACCTTTCAGCACTAAATACTTTCCCTGATGTAAGTAACACAGAAATTTTAGCCAGAAAAACTCTGGATGTAAGAGTCTCCTCCAAGATGACAACACCTAGGAAAGAATGCTGTAATATGAAACATTTCCTTGAATTCATGGTACATACATCTAGTCATAGAATTATAGAATGGTTTGAAGGGACCTTAAAGGTCATCGAGTTCCGACTCCCCTGCCATGGGCCTGGACACCTACCACGAGACCAGGTTGCTCAAAGCCCCTTCCAGGGGTTGGGAACAATTCCAGGGATAGTATTTCCGGCATGGCATCAGAGAAATCTGGAATAATAGCTATACATCAAGACAGGAAATCCTCTGAAACACAAATCTTTAAACTCTTACAGATTTTCCACTACTTTAGAAAGAGGCAAATATAAATTCATCCCATATATAAGTCTCTAGAAAGCATTCTGTGTATAACATATTAGCTCTCCTACTAAGCCAATTGAGCAGCCAGAAATTTTAGTGCTTAAGCAGTACTTGGAAAATCTGAAAACTTATGTAACCGATAAAAATTCTCTATAGAGAGAACCCTTGTTAATTATTAAAGGAGAGTATCTTTCTTTTAAAGTACATCAGCATCTTTTACATGTAGCTTAGGTTATTAGAATAAACTGAATACCAAATCTGATTTGTATGCAGACTTGTAAGAGATTTTTAAGAACATAGTAAAGATTCACTTTTGTGTTTCCAAAAAAATTATGAAAGGCACAGCCTTCATCTGCATATCACTGTCTTCAGAAAAAAATAAAAGAAGGGGGAAAAAATGGAATTGCATCAGCAAAAGTTTAAATGTAGTTAAGCCACCTACAGGATGGGCAGCCCCTTCTAGTCCTGCTTTCTGTGGGGGGAAAAATGAAAATTTTAGTTCCTATTTCTGACAGTCTGTCACCTTTACTGAGTCCTAAAGACACAGCAAGCCAAATAGTTAGCCAGTAGGGCTTTAACTCAAGCACTGCAGTCACTCAATAAAAGAAATATGGTATTGCTGAGTGGTAGCATTTCGCTACACTAAGAGACAGATGGGGAGGATATGCAATAATCTTGTCTAGGAAACGGCTATGACTCATAAATTTGGACTCAATGTGACAAATTATCTGACAGATTTCAAAACAGTGAGAAAAACTGGTGTCAGATTGAGATATTATCACATCTCAGTGTGAAGTCCAATGGCAGCTGGAATTATTGACCACCTAACTACACTGAACTCCTACACTACTACTGAACCGAAGTGTCAAAACTACTATGCAGAGCAAAAGTCCGAAAACAAATGAACCTATTTAAGGATGGAGTTGAGCTGCTTACAAGACTAGTGGTGTTTTTCTTCATTTCAACTACCTTGCCCACGGCTCCAGCTCAGTGGCCCTGTCACACTTAATAGTGAGCACCTGAGAAAGTCATAAGGACTTCTCATACACAGTGCAGATGTCATTTCCCTTTTTTGGGGGAGGAAATTGCAAGAGCATCAACTGATTGCAGAGGTGAAGCTATGAACGCAGGCAATCAAATTTCTTTGGCGGATGATCCAGTCCTGTGAAAAATGCTGCCAAGGGGCACCACTGAGACTGCAACTCACAACGCTTCCAGAATCCACCTTCATCTCTACAACCCTCCTCCAACTTTTTTTGTTTGTTTGTTTGTTTTCAAATAAGAACCAGGAAGGAGAAGGAAGACAATGATTTCTTAGCGTAACACATAAACAGATATAGCTAAATCATAGCATCACTTCTCAGGTCACCAGACCCATTCCAGAACAGATACCTGCCCCAGACAAATGCCACCTGGACAGGTAGCAATTAACCTGGCATCTCCTGCTCCTTCTCTACTTGGGTTCCCACACAGCTAGCAAATAGCCAAAACCCCTCACTCTGTTGAGAGGGATATACTTAATGAACTCACTATCATCTCTGCTACCCAGAAATAATTTTAAAGGGTAATTTCCAGTCCTTTTCTTTCCAATGATTCATCCTTTCTCTGGCCTTGTTGGCTACAGAAACTTGACAGTTCCCCTTCAGGCACATTGACTGCAGCCTTTCAGACTAAATGACAGCCACTGTGGGAACCTCCAAGCACTCCAAGCATGAAGGCAGCCTGCTCACACCATTCCCCCATGAGGCACAACAGCTGTCCTGGAGAGTTACTTCTTGCTTATCCAGATGCCACAAAATGGGCACCACCAAGTCCTCCAGTCTCCTCCACTTGTCCACCCAGTTTCCCACAACCCGTGTTTCCCCCAGGGCTGGCTCTCAGGACCCCTTTACCCATCTTCAGGAGCATGGCTCTCCAGTCCTGCCAGCCCAAAGGAATCTCATCCAGAGAAAAAGTTTTGAAGGAAATGAACCAGCCCCACAGGTGCCAAGTGAACACCATTATCTCTTATATCCAGTCACCAGGTCCTGTTATCCACTGTGAAATCTGAAATCCAAAGCTAAGCCTGGAAAGCTTAGTGAATCAAAGGGATGCTCAAGGGCAGTGGTTACATATTTTCATGCCAGGCTCAAAGGGCAATAGTTTATCTGAATCCTCCTGGCCCGTTATACCTCTACATAGTCCCTACAGATGACAAATTAAGGCATCCACTTCCTTTTTTTTTTTCCTTTCAATGGAAGAAAGAAAAATCCTCCTTGTACTGCCCAGAGTGTGCTAACAAAAAAGCCACATCTGTCACAGCCCCTACTTGGGAGAACAAGGCTCCATAATGTGGCTTCCATGCCCCTATAATGGTAAAAAGCAGAACACACTGGTAGTATGGATTAGAAAACTTATCTTTATCTATCTCTGAAGGCAGAATCTCATTAGTGATCATATTTTAATACAAAATTAGCTGCCAACAAAGGCCTAGTATCTGCACTCAGCTGTGACAAGCAACTCCTCAGAGACTTCACTGGAATTTTAACTGAGGGACTGTGTTATCAGGGAGTGTGTGACCATCCAACACCTCTGAAAAAAAAAAAAATATTTATATGCTTACTCCTCAAAATGGAAGAATTCAGTCTTCTAAAACTTGTGTGAAGGGGGGAAAAAAAGTTATACCAATTTCAAAAGAAAAAAAAAGGACACATTTTTATTCAGAACTGATTGGCAGCTTAGCTGCTCCTGCAGCTCCTCTTCTCTACACTCTAGGAAAAAAAATCACGTTAGTAATTTTAGATTGCCTATTTCCAGCATTGTTCTATGCCACATTAAAAACCTCATTCATTTCCCATTAGCACATTTTAGTTAAAATTAACACATAATCATTTTCAATGATTTGGCTTTCAATATATTTGTAAACAAAAATTAATCTCGAAAGTAAAACAAGGAAAAGCTTTGGAATTGTTAAAAATCATCCTAACAGAACTAATCACTAAACATTTTTCTTTTTTTTTTTTTTTTTTTTTTTTTTTTTTTCAAGAACACTGAGATTGCCAGTTTTATCCCCAGTTCATCAGGATGGCCCCCTTAAATAAGCAATTGACACATTTCCCAATAAAAATCTTTGCCAATGTAACAACTAATAGGAAAATGAAGACCTCAAGAATTAATTCAACATTTTAAGAGGACAGCAAACACCAAATGAAAGCAGGACAAGCACCAAGCTCGGTATACCAAAAACAAGGCACAAACAAACCTCTTTTCTTGTACCCTGGTATCCTTGCCCATATGCAAAACTACCAAAACCTCAGTTCTCATATCTAGGGCTTCTTGTTGACAGAAATATTACTGTAAATTTTTGCTTGTGCAGGATTCAATACAATAAGTAACAGAAAATGTAAATATTGATATAGGAGATCTTTAACTAGCACCAAAGGAAAAATTAAAAAAGGAAAAAGTAAAAATTGAAAGCTAAGAGAAAACACAGAGATAGAGACAGAGAATAAAGGGTAACATGGGTTTTGTCAACTGTGTGGATGGTGCCCCCAGCAAGTGTGCACTTGTGGTGGTAACACAGCTGGCACGGTCTGTTTAGCTGTGTCAAAGAAGGAGTTCATCTCCAAACACATGCAACTGGAAAACACTTTTGATCACCTTTCAGCTTCAGGAGCTGTTTGCTCAGGCCAGTGCAGATGTTACACTGTGGAGCAGAAGTTTTAGACTGCAAAGTTTTCGAGGCTCTCCCTTATGAGGAATATAGCTAGGGAATTAAAGTCACCTTAATCAGTCGTGAAGTGCTGATATGCTAGACTGCATACAACTGATCACATAGTTGGTAAGTTTGCAGAAAACTGCAAATAAACAGTACAAAGCCACAGACAGGCAAAAAATTTTATGGCTATTTCACTGAAAAAAAAAAGTGTAACAAGCTAAAACATAAATAACATCCTATCATTCCTTGTCAATTTAATATTCTGATAGTCTTATGTTACTGCACATAAAACATGAAGAAAAGCTACATATGATCAAAAGAGGCTCAGCTAGCTTTAAATATAGAGGACTAGGTGCTCTTGCAAGGAGCAGATCTTATGTTAAAAGAGATTGCCCTTCATCAAAAAGCAAGCAGCTGGAGAGCTCTAAATCCCAGCCACCTCATCCGGCAGAAGTGTTGTGCAAGATCACATCACATTCTGCTCCACCCAAAGCCCTGCTCTTGGTGTCTTCCAATACAGAGTCGTGACCCCAAACTTTGTAAAACTCCCTTTTGTGTCACTCGGTGTGATACACGCTCTTCATCTTCTATATGGATGAGGACCAACACAAATTTCTATGTACAATTTGAGCCACTGTACCTACTCTTCTGTCTCTGCAGGATCAGGACTAAATATTACACCAAACCATCTCATTCAGAAAAACCTAAATTTAGCGTGTGTTCAGCTGTGGAGGTAGAGCGTGCAGGAACAGAGAAGCATACAAGATCCACAATAAAGTTTAAAATTCTGCTTCATTCTCAAGCTGTTAGAGTTAACATTAAGTACACCTGTAACATGGAGTTAGTTTCACACGTTTATAAAATTCTATTTGTTACGATAAAGCAAAGAATCTGGAAAGTGAAAGATACTTAGTTACAGCATCCCAAGATCTTAGCTCTATGATCTAGCAGCAACTGGATTCCTTGGTGGTTAAAGGCCACAAGCAGAACCAAGCTGTACTGGACACTGCACTAATACAGAGCAAAGGACAGATCCTGACCAAAAGGGTGGGACAGAGATTAAAGATTAGAAGTTAGAAGCTTAGAGTAACAACAAATTTAACTCTCTAATGAAACAGCTGTGAAAAAAATAGTGTTTCCAGAACATAAACACATGAGAATTCCTTTCTGGCCATCAGACAAGAAACCCCGAAACTATTTTCAGCTGTTGCTTTAGTGCACTGCCTCACTGAATGATTTTCTTCAACACAGCATCTATCTGCCACGATTTTATGTGGAAACTTTAACTCCTTCTACACTACATATTTTGAACTAGGCACTTTTCAAGCAGCACTGAATGTATTTGCAGGGCATTTGGCCTCCATATAAATCTTTCCTAGAAATGTGCTTAAAATAAAGGAAAGCATTACTTTTGCAAACTATGATGTCATCTCCCTTTTCAGCAAGTGCCTTCCACAACCCACTTCAGCACATCCTTTCTGTAACGCACGTAACGTCCCTTGTGGATGACTTTGAGAGCAGCTACTCAAAAGTTTCATTTGGAAGACATTCCTTTACTAACCATATATTTATAAAACACATACGTGTCGCAAGAAGCAGACTGCCCAGAGCATATTTACACATAAATATCAAAGCACAGCAACGACACGTTCATCACAAGTTTTTGGAAAGAAACTCCGCTGTCAGCGAAGTTCCCTGCTGGCGGCAACGCTGGTCTGGCCACATGTGAGGAGACCGGGAGACGCGCATCAGCGGGATATTCCCCCTTTCCCCAATCTGTTCCCTTTCTCTCCGTAGCCCCTGGCACAGGTTTCGCTGGAAGTTGAAGGCACCTCGCCTCAGCCGGACGCCTCTCGGGGCAGCGGCCGCCCGGATGGCACAGGGCGCTCAGGGACCGGCCAGGTCGTCCCTCGACGGAGCGGGACACCACAAGCCTGTCATTACTCGCGGCCCCGCGGGGTCTCGGTCGACCCCGAGCCCTCCTCACGCTGCGACGGGCCGGGGCGCGCTGTCCCGAGGAGGAACCCTGAGGATGTGTGTGTGGGGGGGGAGGGGAGGCGGACGGGACCCCCATCCCGCAACCCAGCTCCCTCCCCCGCGGCGAGGGGACATCCCTCCGCACCGCCCCCGCCCGGCTCCTCACCTCCAGACCTGCCCGAGCTGCAGGATGTGGACAAGCGACTGCAGGAGCCAGATACAGAAGGCGCAGGACGCCGACCGGCCGCCGCCGGAGCGGGGACCGGCGGCGGCGGCGGCGGCACCGGTGCCGGCGGCGTTGCTGCTGCTGTTGCTGCTGCTGTTGGTGGCGTTGCTCTTGCTGGCGGTGGACGCCTGCCGCTGCGGCGTGCCGGGGCGAGCGGCGTCGATGTCGGCGGCGGCCGAGCCGCTGCTCACCAGCAGCTTGCTCTCGGCGGCGGGGCAGTGCCCGCCCGCGGCGGCGGCGCTGTCCTCGGTGCCGAAGTCGTGAGCGAACCAGCGGAAGCTGAAGACCTGCACGGAGAGGGAGCCCAGCAGCACGAAGAAGAGGGTGAGCCCGAACCACCAGCGCTGGCCCCTCAGGTAGTAGTCGACCGCCAGCCAGATGTCGGTGCCCACGTCCGCGAAGTAGACGGCCAGGGCGGCCAGGATCCAGAGGC
>VXBJ01002862.1:0-107765 GCA_013400055.1 Nycticryphes semicollaris | reverse complement strand
CCCGCACCCGCCGCCGCCACCACCCAGCTGACTGACGCCGGGAAAGAGGATGACCTCATCCCTCTTCCCTCGCTGCCACCGCCCCCCGCCCGGCACCGGCGCAGGGGCGGGGAAGGGGGCGCTCGGCCGCCGGGAGGGAAGGGCCCGCCGCGGCCCCGAGGGTGCGTGGAGCACGGTCCTGCGGCGGCGGGGGAGAAAGCGGTGGCGGCTCGGCTGCCCGGCCTGGGGTGGGGGGCGCGGTGGCCGTGGGGAATGAGGGAACGGGTCTGCGGGAAGAGGGGGGGTGTGGCCGGCGCCCCCCCGCCCCGGGACCGGGACCGCGAGAGGGGCGCGGCGCTGATGCCTGCTCCGCCGCCGCCCCTCCGGTGTCCTCGGCACGGTTTAGGGTGAGTGTGCCCCGCCGGCGCGGGGATGGAGCTACGGGACGCAGGTGGATGCAGACGGGGTGGTGAGGAAGGCGGTGTCCCTCCCCCCTTTCCCTCCCCTCCCCTCGCGGGCTTCTCTGCGATCGGGAAATCCGCGGAGCGGAGGGAGCCGCCGCCGCCCCTGTGCCGTGAGTGGGATGCTAGGGCCGGCGGTGTTGCCCAGCTGTAACACCGGGAGCGCAGGGCGGGAGCCACCGGCCGGCACCCCCGGGCTGCGCTGACCTCCCGGCCCGGAGAGTCCCGGGCGGGGCGGGCGGACGGACGCTGCCCCCAACCCGTCCCGCGGGAACCGGCGCCGTAGTTCCCCAAACTTTGTGAAATGCGACTGCGAGGTGCAAATCTCGAATTATGCCGTGACTCACGCTCCCTGAGAGGCGTCTGGGGGAAGGTGAGGAGACACCGTTTTACTCCGCCACCCGGAGAAATCGCATTTTATGGCATAAGATTCACGAGGCGAACTCACGATGCCTCTCACCGCCCCCGCCCCTTTCCCCGCAGCTCCGGCTGCCCCCGGAGCGCCGCCGCTCCTCGGAGCAGCTCACCCGGGATATTTCGGTGGCAAAGGCAGCCCCGCCTGCAATTTTCAACTTCGGCGGCGAGCGACCGAGGACAGGGGGAGCAGTCCCGGCCACAGCAGTCCCGGCCGGAGCCGTCCCGACCGGAGCCGGCGGCCGCTCGCCGGCGAGGAGCCCAGACGCCCCCGGGTGGCCCCGCGGCAGCCACCGCCTTCAGAGCCCGGCGGGGAACACGGGTTGTAGGGTGGCTACCCGGTCCCTGAAGGCCACCAGCCTCCTCTCCCCGGGAGTCACCCCGCAGCGATGCTCAGCAGCCGCGCACAGGGCTCGGGGTGCGGGCGGCGAGTGCCGTTTGCCACCCACCCTTGGTCTGTCTGTCCTCTCTGTCTTCCTGCATCTCGAAAACGTACGGGGTGAGCAACTGATTGACCTCTTGGACTCTTTATTTGCACCTCTGGAATATTTTATAAGCGTGCCCTCTCCCTCCTTAAAATAGAGCCGTGATATAGTTCAACCCCATTGCCGGAATATCTTAATAGGAATGCCAATGAGACTGTAACGTTAAAATATGCACCATTATGTTAAAATATGTGACTAAATATAGTCCCTTCAACTTCATTCATTAAAGAGAAGTCATATGGACAGCTGAAAATGTACACGGCAAGTATAAAGTTGCCTTTTGGAAACTAGCTTTTACTGATACATACCCCAGATTTCAAGAAAAGACTACAGCATGTGTTGCTATATTTTCAAAGAGTGCTGAGCACACGAAAATCAAACTTTGAAAGGTGAGGAGCACACATAAAACTGATTTGGCGTGCTAATTTGCATGTTATCACACATTACAAGAGTCTTTAATTACATCATCACGTAATGGTTCTTGAATAATACACATTTGCTCTGCAATCTCTGTTACAGTGGTATATCTGTACTTTCATTTCTATTCCTTTTGTAACCCCATATTAATTTTGTTCTCATTACAATCCATATGATCTTTATTGCCTTAGACTTTTAATGCAAATTGCTTCTTTCTCGAGGTATCTTTTAATAATTCAGTCAGCACCTATATATAATACAATATATCCACTTAAGATTACCTTGTCAGCAGAGAAGGTGCTTAATGATGAAGTTAATTTAGCTACAAGTTGGTGGTTTATATCTACCAACAAGTTTCCAGTGTTATTCTATTTATAGTTACATCTTTAATAAAATGGTTCACTGTGCACTTTAAGTTACTTTAATTGAGTCTGTTTGACATACACAGGTCTAAAAGATGCTAGAAAATTATAATGGAGGTTATAGTGCGGTACATGAGTGCTGGCAGGGGAACCTCTGTGCTCTTAGAGCTAAAATCCAAACCTAAACTGCTTGGGGTGGGATAAGAGTGTAACTCAAAGGTATCAGATTCAGGATGGAGGGAATAAAATGGAGAGGACCAAGGGCAGATATTTAAGAACATAAATGGTGTCAGTCTAGCTGTGCATCATCTTCAAGAGGTCATGGTAGCCTGCTTGGAGGAGGTAACTGCCAGGGCAAAGTGTCCATTCACTGTCTCCTCCCTACCTCACACATGGGATAAATGTTCTGGTATATTTACCCTCAGCCACTTCACGTAGGGGCAGAATTTGACCAGAGGAGTTGATCCCACCATCCAGCAAGACTTCAGTTCACCACAGTGGGCTTTGGATCAATTCAGATTGTCAATCTGAAAGTTTGCCAGACATTTTGTTGTGATGGGGTGAGTTTTACACTTTCTTCCCTTTATTTTTCTGTTTTGCCTCATTCCTCTTCTCTCCTTTTTTCTTTGTTTGGTTGATTTGGTTTTGTCTTCTTGAATTCAGCTACTGCTGCATCAGTGAGGGGAATAATATTCTTTCCCACTGATTTTCATGTTAACAATAGCTGTCTGTTAAATGAAGGCAGTGCAATAGATGAACATTTCAACTTAAATTTGATTTAAGGTTGTTTGATACTTCCAGAGGAATGTCTTGTGTTTTGTTTTCTCACTTGAAAGATAACAAATGGAAAGGCTCCCACATAATATGCAAGTGCTGAAGAAATTGCTTCCAAGAAACAGAACCAAATTTCCTCTTTGTTAGACTGGCATAGCTTCTATGGAGCTGTACCAGGGCCAGGAGAGTTTGTATACACACGTTGTACAAAGCAGCATGCATTCAGTGAGCCAATGTTGTTACTAAGCCTCAGAAATTATTAATTACAAAATATAATTGAAGGGCAAAAATGTGATCACAGGCATCAATACATATTTCATAAACCGAGCACAGACACATCCATTTCTCATGTAAAGCTACTTTTTCTCTGAAGGAGAAGGAGATTTTATTCTTGGCTACCATTTTCTCTGCCTTTCTTTAGAGAAAAACCTTTTTATGGGTATCACAAGTACTGCTTTTGCTTTGTTCTGAATTGCAACTGCTCTTTCCTTCTCCTTCCCCCCCTTACAATAACAAAATCCACCTTGGTCTACTTTAGAAACACTTTTTTCTTTTCTTTCTGTTTTTTCGTTGTAGGCGGTTATCAACTCAAACCCAAACGTCCAGGAAATATGTTTCTGGGTTCCAATCCTCTTATCTTTAAAGTATGTATTTATTTCTTCAGGTTCCTAACCATAATGTTTTTCCCAGTCTTCTTTTGCTATTTGGAAGAAACGGCCCTATCAAAATACACTCGAGCTCTTGCTTGTAATTCTCTCATTTCACCATTAGAATATCATTATACTCAGCAGGTCTAATCAATTTTTGCTTGCATTCATTCCAAACTATTGCCAAATCTATTTTCGTTTGTTTGGCAATACTTTTAACAATTGCAGTTTGGTGTTTAATGTGTCTGCATTTTCTTCTAGCTCAGAGTAACTGAAGCATTAGAATGAGTTCATTGTACCAGGATTTAACACCCTGTGGCAGTATTTGGCACGAAAGCTCACCTTTCTTACCGTACTCACTCCATGGGGGAGCAGTTCTCCGTCACGAAAGAGCTGTGCAGAACCCCGCTGGCCCAGCAGGGTGTGTAATGGACCAGTCTCTCTCGCCCAGCAGAGCTCCTGAGAAGCTCCCCTTAGAAACAAAGTCCTAAGTCATTCAATTCTCTCATGACTTCTTCCAGAAGGTCTGGTGAATCTGCTAACAGATTTGCTTGCTTCCTTCCTTTTCCTTCCTTATCCTTCCTTTTCCTNTTCATAAGATTTATTCTCCAGGCCCCTCACCAGCTTTGTTGCCCTCCTCTGCACTCACTCCAGCACTTCGATATTTCTGTTGTGTTGAGGTGCCCCAAACTGAACACAATACTCAAAGTGTGGCCTCACTGGTGCTGAGTACAGAGGGACAGTCACCTCACTACTTCTGCTGGTCACACTATTTCTAATTCCTTTCTTCCTTCCTTCCAATACATATTTTGTCTCTCAAAGGCAACCAATGCCCTTTCCTGCACTGTGTTTCTGTCTTGATGTGCCTGATATAAAGCTGGGGTGACCTGATGGAGAATCTGGTGAATACCCATTTTCTCATTCACTCTGAGATGGGCTCACGACTGTGCCTTACAGACATCTGACTTTAACTAGTTTTCAGTGTTAAAACAGTGTCCTCAGGCACATACGTACCCGCAGTCAATTGGTTTAGAACAAGCAAGTGAGACTTATTCTACAAAATCTTCACAACTGTTAGATGTTTTCAATAGATTCATGTTTAAACTATGTACACAATTGTCAGCAGAAGTTGTAGTATAGGCTATATGTTTAATATGTACACATTAAAGTACTTGATTGCCTTTTTTTTCCCAGATAGCTTCATTCACAAGAGGCACATGCCATTGTATGCTCTGAGGACTGAAACACTTCATTGCAAAGGGAGAAGGCATTTCTATTCAATGAAGCCAATATTTCCACAAATTATCATAAGCGCAAATCAGAAATACATTGATAAATTGGTCCACTGTTTAGAAAATGAACATTAAAATACTATTCATTTGTTAAATGTATTGAGTAGAAACAGCTATTGCTTGCTTGCTTTACCTTGAGATTATTTTATATATAGGCTACGTGTAGATTCACATAGAAACATTTTCAAACTCTAAACTTGCCTTTAAAATGGAGAAGATCAGCATGAATCAACTATCTCCATATGCTACCCCACTTTTACAATTACAAAGAATACTCTGGAATGTTCCTCAGTTTCAGAAATTGCTTTGCTTTACACTATCCTGATGCTGATATGTGTGGTTTGTGCACCTAAATCTCTTTTCTGTAGCATGTGAGGGTTCACGTGAAAATGACAAGACATATGCACCCACCAGGTGAGATCTGGAAGGGATGAGATGCAATGAAGCAGGGTTCTTAGGTGCACACCAAGCTTTAAGTAGCCTCTAAATCAAACTTAGTGGACTGTTTATAGACTTATGGTTTAGGCATGTTGTTATATTGTAGCCACATATTTAAATTTCCTGGTGAATTAAGGCTGTGGTTTCTTTTATTTTATTTCCAGAATGTCTAAAGATTAAAAACATGTAAATACATTCAAGTGTAAACTCTAAATAAAAAGATAAATAAATAAAAGCCAGGTTTAAGTAGCCAGAATGACTGAGAACAGCTCTGCTTTTAGGACAGCATATGGATTTCAATATTATTTATGAAAGAAGGCATTATTTCTTAGAATTTTTGAAAGATTTAACTCAGCGTTTCTTAATTTTATGTCAATTATTTAGAAATGGATGTCAGTTACCTTTCAAGTTACTTTGTAGTATGTATTTTAAAATATCCTCAAATATAGACATAAATATATAACAAATGAGGGCAGAAGATATAGACATATGAGAAGACATCAGAGGAAGTGAGTTTGCAGCCAGGCTTCACACAACACTGACAACTCTTTCCCTGCCCTTGTGCATCCAGCAACCAACCAACAACCAAGCACATCCCATTTTATTATAAATGGGGAAGGCTTTTACGGAATGCGTAAGGGGATATTAACATGCCCTATGACACGGAATCTAAGATGTAATGAAGAATTTTCAAAAGTTTGAAGAAGAAAACGAAAAGTCCCATTTTCTTTCCCCTTTTTGCTTCACCTGTTTAAAATTAATTCATGCCACACAAAAGAATTGTAAAACAAAGATGCAGCCACAGCACAGAAAGTTATGACACTGCTGTGTGCTGCTCAATATGGAGGAGTTTATGGACTTTTCTTCATGGAGAAGAAGTCCAAGGGACTATTTTAAATCGATGTGTGAGCAGAGGATGTTTATATTTGCAAACACATTTATAAATGCTAACAACCTACCAGGACTAGACGGTATTCATCCCAGACTTCTAAAGGAACTCAAAGGAGCACTTGGTGCTTCCTTTTTTCTTATTCTCATTCCTTTTCCACAACTGACAAACTACAGGATGAATAGATGCAATATAACTGCTCATATGTACTTAAGAGGAGGGAATCCTTTCTTTTGTATGAGTTTCAGCAAGGCAGTACTTGGAGCTGCTGGGAGAATATTAAATGGTCCAATGAACCAGTCAGAATATGACTATATTTTTTTCAAATCCATAACATCATCAGCAAAAGAAACTGAGACGCTTAAGGGCTTAAATGGGCAGAAATATGTCACCTAGATCAACCTAATAGTATATATAAAAGCACACCAGAAGAAGTGGATAAGGCAAGAAAGATAGAGTTAACTAATACTGGACCCTAAATGGACATTTTGGACTCTGTTATGTCTATGAGTCTGTGTTATGGTCTTCAGGGTGTATATTTTAGCACCAGCTCCAGCTCGAGGCTTTCTCTGCACTGCAAAATTAAATGCTCTTGCATCACCATCATCACAGCAAAATCCTCTAGCCAGTGCCTTCGCACAGCTCTTCAAGGACAGGATGCAGCAGGGAGAGGCAGCAGAAGTCAAACCCTTCTTTCCACTGCAGTCTTTCCTCTTCCAGCTGACTGAGTTATCTTACAGCTCCTTCCAAGGCTCCCATGGGTGCCAAATGCCTGGGTTTCTAGTTGACCCAAGCAGTCTTTTTTCTAAGCTACATTTCTTCCCTGTGGAAGCATCAGTGGTGTCAATATCTGCCCAGGCTTTCCAGCGACAAGGCAGGGTGCTGGGAGGGAAAAAGCAAGGCAGCAGCCTTGTTGTGCAGCAACAGCAGGGCACACGTGAGGTGGCACCTCTGTCATTTCTTTGTCTTGGGCCAGCAATTTTGACAGAAAACTATCCCGCTTGCAAGGGACAGAGATTAAGTGACTTCTGTGCCAAACACAGCAGACATCTCCGTATACCATGTGGAAGAGGCAAGTTTTGGGGTTTGGCACCAGTCACAAGCTAAATAAAAATGCCAATGGCATATCTTCCAAGCAAGACCTGAGAAGAAGGCTCTTATGGTCTTTATGTTTTCTTACCAAAGAGCAATCCCCTGGTAGTATGTGCTGCTGGCACCTACCGTGCTCCTGAAATGAAGCCCTCTGTTGTGGTGGTCCTGTTAGTGAAAGGGTTGGGGTCCTTATATGGCTCTGGATCTAGGGAAGCAAATCCCGACCCTGATCTGTACATTGGATAGGTAGAGGAAATGATTTGCAACTACAGAAGGCAGCTGCTGAAGGAGGGTATTCATGTAATGAAAAACAGATTAGGAAGGCATCCTTTACACTTGATAAATCAGAAATGGCATCAAAGAGAGCTAATATTACAAACTATTAATGAAAGACATAATAATGAAACAAATCACATAATAGATCACAACGAAGCGATTCAGTGTAATGAATACTGATACTAAGCAAGTGAACCGTGCGCTCTGGGGATACAATTTCAAATCCATTCTAGTGTGCGTGGTAGCACTATGAACAAAAAAAAAGCACTTTTGGAAGAGATTGACTCTGTTGCATTGCTCACTCCGATCACATCCACACCTTACATTAGCTCCCCTTTTGATGACGTATACGGGAGATAAAAATGAAATTACTGCCAAGACCCATTATATGTGTTTATTATTGTTTTGTGTCAAGCAACTGAAATCTCATCACCGATGTACATACCAGCCAACATTCCTCATTTCACAGAATAATGTGTGTAAATAAACATTAAACATATTAAAAAGATACCCAGGCAATGTTTTATCAGCACACATTAGAAATTAATTTAAGTTTTCTAATTATAGAAATCACCTTGGTGCTACAGAACATGGTAGTGCCTTGAGGGTGAAACAGGTCTAAGATTCAGATCTTCATACAGATTTTAAATTTTGGAGGTACCAAAGGTGGAGCCTTTGATCAAACAAGAGGGATACCCAACATGGCTTATATACAGTATTCGTATTCTGATCACACACGTGAAACTTCAGGTGGTGTGCAAGTCATGATTTCATTTCAGACTCATCTGTATCCTAAGCCCTTCCTGACTCAATTCTGGCAATGTCAAAGCCTACCAAATCAATCATTAATTTGTGTATTTCTAGATAAGTATGTTTCTATTTATTGTGCGTTTTCAAAAAGAATTGGGCTTTTTTTCCCAAGTAAAACGATTCACACATATAGCCCTGGAAAACCAGTGAAGGTGGCCAAAAATGGGCACTGCAAAAGTCATCAAGCTGAGCAGGGAGCTGCCTAAGCCTGCCGGTGAGCTATTGCGGTGGTACTGATAACAGCCTCTCTTAAAGACAGCCTTTGGATCTAAAGGTTCTCAGCTGAGGTTCTGGCTCAGCTACAAGATTCTACAATCAAACGCCAGTGGGAGGCTTACTGACACAGGGTGAGCTCCTGAATAACAAGTTCTTTATTAGCCTCTGTTATGGTCTTATAGGAAAAGGAAACAGTATGTGGTAGGGCTGAGGTGTTGTGTAGTTAGTTCGAAAAAGGATTTTGAGGACAGCTAAATTTTAATAAATGTTGAAATTGAAACAGATTTATCAAATCGATGAATATTGACAGATTTGACCAAAGAGCTAAATTTAACTTACCCACAAATTATTACTGAAGCAAAAATGCTTGAGTATGTTACTACACATGCCTACCATTATGAATGTTTAGATCAAGTCCACAGAGCCATGTTACAGATTTCTGTTTCCTAAATTTCAGTCATGCAAAGTTTTTCAGCATCTCTAATAGGATCGGAATGCTGTATTCACATTAGACGTGTTTAATTTACTGTGAAGTTTTTAATGCATTGTTTTGACGTTCCTTCACAACAATTGCAATACCTTCAAAATGGTAAGATACAAGTAAATCAAATCCGCATGAATTTGGAGAAGCAACACACTCAGAGAGAATCAGAAATGAAGCAGCTATGGGTAAAGTTGCACTACAGTGCGGCCATCACTTTCATCCTCAGCAAGCCACCTTAAGGGAGAAACATTAAAATGTCAGAGGTATGGAACATATAAAACATAACAAACAGAAATCATGAGAGCCTGCCTCTGCACCTTTGTATTTCTAAAAGAGTTTTTATGTTGTTTTGCACAGAATAGTAGCCAATTTGAAGATAAGAGTGATATTTTATCTTTTTTCAATCTATATAGGTTAATTTAAAAGTTAATTAACTTCAGTAATATATTCATAGAAATAATAATAATTTAATTATATAATAATTATATTTATAAAACATATATTACTTTTATTTGTTGGTTATATAGGTGACAAGTGGATTGTTTCATTGAGTGGCATAAAATCAGGATAATTTAGAGTAAGGACACCTGTTCTAGGATAGCAGGTTCCATGTGTTCCATTCCAGGGACTGTTTATTTCTCGTATCTCCTTGTTGGTTCACAAAACACTGCGTTGCATGGTGGGTCCCCTCGCTGCTCTGTAAGAGCCTATGTAGGTTTTACTATTGACTATATGGGAAATAGGCCTGAGTGCAAACTTCAGGTAGATTGATGTTAACTGGAGCCATGGAGACAGTGATACTAATTTCAATGATACTAATGCTTCTAACACTTCTGCAAGGCTTATGACAGACCATCTGATGTGATGTCTGCTAAGGATCATGTACGGGAGGGATTCCCAGCCAGTATAGCATTAACATAGCTCCCATTTGAAGTTGCACCATTGAACGGCTTGGAGATATGGCTGAAGCTAAGCAGTTCCAGTTCATCCTGGCAGGTAAAATTGCTTATGAAAGTCCCAGAGTCAAGGAAAGGTGTGACTTGTAAGCCAGACAACTGGCATTTAAATGAGTTAGTAAAGGATGTCCACCTCCTTTCAGGTTGTTGGTGATGAATATCTTTTAGACAGGGCTTTTGTTTTAGAAGAGTCTTTCCTTTGTGAGACAATGAACCTATTCCCCACTTACACAGTAGGCCATGAAAAGAGAAGCTCCATGTCTGAGCTGTAACAGGGACATGAACTTATAGTTTACTGTATCCTAGGAGTGCCCCATAGCCTCTAGGTCACTGAATACTCTGGGGCGGACATCCTAACCTCTCCTACTGAAATTCTTCCAGTTTGAGTAACTAGGTATACATTAGGGTAAGGACATGGCTCTAACCCACCAAGGTCCCAGTTAAATGTCCTAATCAGCAGTCTGTAGAATCAATCTCTGTCAGTCACTTTCCCATTAATGATGTGATTCAAGTTCTTGCTCCAAATGGGCCTTTTGCATGCCTTTGTGTTTTTACCATAAAACTTTAAATAAAATTGAAAAAAAAGATCTCTGGAAAAAACAGTGTTGTTGCAAGCTATTTCTTTCAAGAATTTTCCTCTGCCTGGTGTGGTCTGAGAACTTTTATAACCAGAAGAAGTGGAACCATCAACTGAAAATTCCATCATGGATTGTGTCGACACCTGAGTGATACTGTAGTCTAAGGACTTTTGCTCATGCCCACTATCCTAGATTTAGGTATCTAGAAGATTAGGTAGTACCTGAGCATGAGTTTGGAAGAAGTTTAATGAAAAGAAGCTTAATGTTGGAAGAAGTTGCATGTTGTTGAGGTTGATGACAGCTACAGATTCTCGTGACTTAGACTGATAGTCAGTGACTTAGTCAGTCCAACTAACTATCCAAGAACTTAAAAAATGTTGGGTTTGGGGGGTACAGGGTAGGGATTTGGCTTCCATGAATTGTCAAGCTTACAGAAACATTTAGGGGAAAGATAAAATTAAATATTCTTGGCTACCATTTATTTTTTCAAATCACCAGGTAACATCCCTCTTTCTAGATTTAGGGAACTTGTGAGTTTTCACACATGTCTGTTCCCCAGATACATTAAAAATCTACTTTACACTTAGAAATACATGAATGTGTTTGTTGCTTCTGTTGTTTATTCTGAAATTTTTTTAACCTGTAAACTGTATACTGTAGTGAACAGTCCCTCCAAATATACCTTTCAATTTAATTTACAGCTTCTGAAAGTATATTATTTCCATTTGATGCAGACTGAAGAGGATTTTCTTTTTGTATATTAGAAACCCTTTAGTCCAGCACCCCTTTATTCAAATGAATCTCTAAATTTAGATCATTATCCTCTTACGTTACTTTACAAAAAGGTTGCTTTTATTTTTTACCTATTTGCTGAGTAAGTCTTAGACCCATACTAAGCAGACACTGAAACAGAAAGATTCTAATGTTGCTTTTGCTCAATAAAATACACTATCTTTTTTCCATTTTTGTATCTATGCCACCATATCCTACCATCCTCCCACCATCCCATATATCTGATTCCCTCTCTTGATTGTTTGCATACCTATAATACACTTGTCACAGTTACGTATATGCCAATACTTGTGTAACGGTTCACCAGATAGCTTCTGCCCCTTGGAAATAACACAGTAATATCTTCTTTTGGCAAAAGCACTAAATTGTCTTTCTCCTTTCTATAGTCATCCAGCTCTAGTAACTTGGAAAAAAATATAGTGTCTTCCTCTAAACGTTCTTCTGACAAATTAGACTGAAATTGGCCGAAGGGTTGAAAAGTTACTGGAGATGGACTGATAGGAACATGGTTAAAAAATTCTTACTGTTTTAGGAAATCAAAAGAGAAACATCTGAAAGACTAAAGTAATCAGTATTAATTCTTGTTATAAAGAAACCTGCACCTACAGAGTGGTGATGAACTGACCTACTGACCTGTTGCAGTTGAAGAAATACATTATATTCCTAGATGCATCTATGACTTCTACTTTTTCCAGAAACCAGCCACTTGCTGTAAAAGCAAAAAAAAAAAAAATAAATAAAGAGAGCAAATTTAATATAACCAAAACAACCAAAACACAAATAAAGCATAAGAAAGGTTTCTGATTTCATTACTAAACCCTGTGTTGTTCAGTACTTCCTAATATATTTAATATCAATAATAAAACTGAAATGTAGATGAATCAAGTTACTACCAACTTCTCTTAGTTTTACAGAGAAGGTCTTTGATATTTTTGACAGAAAATATACAGGAAGATTTTTGTTACAACTTAACTCATTTTTCCATATTAAACAGAACAAGCAGTGAGACAAATATAACACAGTGCCTGGTAATATTTAATAAATTCTTGAAATCCCATTTTGCTCTTTTTGGTACTGTGAAGTGCCCTCAAAATACACCCCTGGAGGGCTTTGATCCTTGATGTCCACCAAAACAATAAAAACAGATAAACTTTATCAGTAGATGTAATTTCTTTAATGATAACCCAAGCCCTTAAACAGCAGGAAAACAGATATGCTGATACTTCCTTCTAATTAATATATTTATACTTTTATAAAGCAAGTGGTGAATTTTAATTCTTTTCATATCCATATTTCTCCAGCAGTCACGTGAGACTAGCTCTCCATTTAGGCCAACAATCTCATCTGTTTTGGCTTTAACACTGTATTTAATGTTCTGCTATAGACCCCTATTTTGCTGTGTGAAGAATACCTTCATACTGGTGCTATAGAATTGTTTCTCATAGAATATTAAAATATGAAGATGTTTTTAAAAAACAACCTTTATTACAGATATACAATATTTGTGCTGACATCTTCAATCATGTTTGCCAATGCAAATACTTAATGGCAACATTTAAATACTAATTAAGATCATGCTGCTAGTAGCTGAAACTCTTTTGGTATTCCGTGCATTTCCTAGAGATAAAACACTATATTCAAACAAATTATTTTGGTTTTCAAATATTTGGACAAAGTATAAAGCAGGCTGAAACCAACAAAAATATGTTTATTTGTAATGAAGCTAAAAATGTAATATAAAAATATTTGCAAATTATACCAATTTAGATAAAAGGCAAAGGCATAGCAATGTTTCTCACTTTTCATGTACATTTTCAAACAATTAACTTGTATAATGAGGCCATAAAGATGTCTACATTTTTCATCTTCAATTCGCAAGAGTCATTTGTTGATATTGTGAAGTACTTTTGGAACTTCTTTAATGAAATCTTGTGGATGGTTTAATATATCATAAGCTCTACTCGTAATATATGACCTTTCATGAAATCTCTGTAATTCAGAGTCAAGATTATCAGCAATAAAAATGTACAGTCTCTCAAATTTACACGGCACTTTACAAACAAATATAAAGGCGTGTTTGCTCTCTTGAAAAATTTAAAATCTAATGCTTTATCCTTTGTTGATAAAACTTCAACAGACCTCACAGAAATCTCCAGCTACAGAGAAATCTAAAGGCAGCTAGGAAAGATTAGCAAACAGATGAAACATTTCAAAGAGGTGTTACATTTGAGGATGCTTGGGAGGATAACAGCTGATGTGACAAAAGACACTTGGAGATATTTTCAGAGGAAAATTTGGAGGAAGGTGGTCAAGGATGCAAGATGAATCAACACACACCAGCTGTGCTAGAAAGGCACTGTTAGCAGCTCTGTGATGTTGATTGGGACAAAGAGAGGAAAGATAATTACAATGTTGACAGTCTGGGACCCAGGAAATAAAAGTTCAACCTATATTTCCCCCTCAGACTTCTGTGCAACTCTCAGCATGCTAAAAGTCTGCTGCTGTGGAGTTCCCTTCCCAGATCAGTTCTTAGTTGGATTGTGTGCATGTACAACAGCTAACACAAGCAATATGAAAGTCAGCAGGAGGATTTTGTTTGGTTTAGGTATTTCAACTGGTTTGGTGGTTGTTCTTTTTGAGTTTTCAATACCGTAACATGTACAACAACACTGGGTAGTTAGAAAAAAAAAAACTGTTTAACTTTTGCCTAAATAAGAACCGCTATTTGCAGAATAAGCTAAACCTATTTCTTTCAGGTAGATTAAGCAAATTTCACCTGACTAGAATATCTAAATACAATCAGACCTTTTTGGCCCAAGCTGTACATTGTCTGCACATTCTGTTTATATATTTGTATATCTCTAGGGTTCTTTAGCACTGACAAAAGTAAGATCAAAATATTATAAGCTCTAGTCTCCCATCTTATTTTTGGTAAAATTCAGGCTTTAGAGATTATGTGTAATACACTGTACATAGAGTTTCTGCCATCATGTGTGGATACGTACTGTAGGCACACATTCTAACTTGACATCAGAGCAAGACCTGGTGCCCACCAGTGTTCTGCTCATAGTTCAGCTTCCACAAGAAGGAAAGCCATGTGTGGCTTTCAGTGGGAGCTACAGCATACTTGGGATCAGTGTCCCAAACTTCTCGAGACATTTCTTAGGTAATGTACAGAGCACGGAAAGTTTAGCCTGCAGTTTGAAAATTCAATCCTATGTTATTTAATTTTGGCTGAGCGATGTTTGAAGGATAAAACCTGCTGAGGCTTATGGTAACTAGATCTCTTCTCTGTTAGAAAAAAAAAAAAAACCTCAAGGTAAAGTCAAACACAATGTGATAGAGACAGAGCAGTTAAACTGACCTCATCTGTATACAGATTTGTATTAGCGAGCTCTAGCAGGAGCATGACTTCAAAAACCTTTCTACATGACGGGCAGATCTTTAAACAGAAGATTTTTACAAGGCTATTGCATGCATGCAGTATACTCACCAAATCCTTTCCCATCGTGACCAATTTCAATTGAGTGTAGGCTGCCTAATTTTTTTGTCGTAATCTTGAATGTGTCAACCTTTAATATTAAAATACAATTATTAAAAGTAATATACCAATGTCTGGAAACTTACATGTTTGTTTTGGTCAGTTCTGAGACTAATTCAAATGCAATAACACCAATTCAAAATAGGTGGCTGACACCTGATGTGGTCTATTCTCCCGACTGAAGATCTGTAGTACAGATCCTCTCCTACTACAGCTCAGTCTAAACATAAAAGATTCACTTTTCAACTTAGAATAGGACAATCCCTACCCTTTTTCTGTCTTTCATTTACTAGAAAAATACTTTTATTCGCTTACAAATTCTCAATTGATACAGACTTCTAAAATGTTTTCAGTGTATGATACATAAATATACATTCTAGAACATAAAAGAAAAGGCTTTTACTACACGTACCATTATCTTTCTCAAATACTATATATTTAAATTTAAAATATTACCTTGTTATGAGATCCTTTTTTCATAAGATGTTTGGTATCACTGGCTACCCACTGACTTAGCTTGATTGTTAATAGGATTTCTATGTATCTAGTCTTCTTTTTGAAAGAGCAATGACACCTCCTGCGTAGTACTAGGCAAAAAGAAATACTAGTCCAGATGCTTTCTTACTTGCTCCTTGTGTCTATAGGTAACTAGATTTATTAAGCTCCTCAGTATGGAGGAAAATACATGGGTAAAGATCTTTTAAAAGATATTCATGGACATACTGGCTGAAGAAACTCAGAACAACTGCAATTAAAAAGATGCTTAGTACTGCTGGAGATAATGAGGTGAATCTCATAAGGAAGATATTTTAACTGGAGTTTTAATTATTCAGTCATTACTTTTCAAGAGATCCACAGGAGAAAGGAAGTGGAAAATATATTTACTTCTTGCCCCATAAGGGTAACCATCATTATACTCCATTACACAGGTGGTGAGCAAATGGAGCGATTCCTTTGCCACAGTAATATGTTTATTAAAATAGGAGAATATTCTGCGAAGATACTAGGACTTCATGTGGAGAATCAGCATTCTCATGCAAATATATATATATATATCTGAACTAGGGGTCTCTGAATAGCCTGAAGTATGATGGATATCAGAATCAGGTTGACGCGCATGGTTCCATTTTATCTGGTTATAGGATTATACATTTGGTGAGGCTTACAGCATCGGTTTCCATGGTAAAGTAAAATGATGGGATGTAAGAGACTGATGTATTCTTAAGCACAATACTCAAAGTTTGTGCAACAGCAAGGGATATTGCACTTATATACACCTGCATGTTGTGCATTTCAGATCAGGGCAATTCATAAATGAGCAGATGAGTAGGTGCAATATGAAGATGTATTTGGGACTAAGAGACAGAAGAGCAACAGTCAGCTATATACAGAAGTAAACAGAAATAAAATGTCCCGTGGTGAAAATACAGAGATAATTTAGACTATATCTCATCTAGTGGTGTGGAAAACAGGATAAATGCCTTAAGTTCTGTAAAGATCTTGCATAGATTTAAAGTTTGCTTTCCCAGACCAGAAGTGGACACATCCTATAAAATCTATACACTCACCTTTCCTCTTTCAAAGGGATCCTGATGCTCCAGGGACTGAGAGAGTTGAAATACCTCAGATTTATCCTCATTCCCAAATAAAATAATATGCACATTGGCATCCGTCCCTGCTCCCCTCTGGTCACCTGTGTATACTTTAATAGTATACTCTGTCAGATTTCTCATTTCACTTCTTTCTTTATGTAAATTTTTATCTATGTCATTCTTTTGTTCGACTCCTCTAATAACAAAAGATACTGGGATTTCTCTCTGTATTTCTGGCTTATTTGCATTCACATAAAATGTTCTGAAAAACAAAACCACATATGTTTTTGTGGTAAGTAAATCATACGTTAATTCAAAAAAAATCCTTTGAATTAATGTGGGACAGTTAAAGGTGGACTTATTTTAAAAATATCCATTGATTGAACCACTTTCTGACAGTCATCCAAATTCAATGCCCACTCAGTATTTTCAACTATTATATTGTAAAATGACTAAAAAATGACTAGGTTTACATAATATACTTACTCATTCGCTTCAAATACATAGATAGGATGCTCCTTTACAGCTTCTTTCAAATGCAATTTTTTAATGTCCACTTTGCAGTCTACAAAGAAGGAAATAAGGTATAATGAAAATGGTGTACTGCACATCAAGGAAATAGGTAGAGTCTGTTGTTGATATAATAGCATCATTCCTACCATACTAAAACATAATTTACTTATGAATACCAACAATTGACTTAAAAATCTTGGAATCATCATAACATTCCTTATTTTGTTCTTATTTAAAACCCCAATTTAGAAATTTAGGAGTAAGTTTTTCCTTTGTTTTAGTGACAGAGACGAGTGTTGTCCTTACTGTCCTTGGACAGGCATGCAGGAAAGATTCAGCATGACTCAGGCAGGCACAGTTGAGGAGGAAGAGCAGAAATGCGTGTCTTTTGCTTCCTCCTCATGGATGGGTTGACAAGTGGGTCTGATCTCCATTCCACATGCAGCAAAGAGGATCTCATGGCATAGGAGGTATGAAGGAAGTTCAGCAACTTACTGTATACCTCTACTGTTGAAGACTACTTACACTTCTTTTTGAAATTTCTGCTGGGGACTTCAGCTACATGCAGGCTATAACAGTGGCCTGGATCTTGTCACTAGTTAGTCGTGAAGACTATTCATCTCCCCTTCTCTTCCATTATTTGTCTCTTCAGCCCTGTTCAACAAACTGCATGCTGATGTCTTCTACTACTGTCCAAGTCCCTTTAATTATATCAATAGGAGTTTAAATTAATAGGCTCAGGCTCCTGGGGAAGACTCCAGGCTATCTTGTTATACTCATGATTCTGCCTGGACAGTACATGGAGACAGCCAGAAGCTTCAGGAAGGAATCTCGAACCACCTGATCTAAAAAACCTGCTCAGATACTTGAAGAAGCTTAAGTGCATTAGAGCAACACTCTGCCCAGGCTGACCAGTTATGCAGAGTACATATCATAGAATCATAGAATGGTTTGGGTTGGAATCAGGGAATAACAGAATTGTCAGAGTTGGAAGGGACCGCTAGTCCAACTCCTCTGATAAATCAGGATTGCCCAGAGCACATTACTCAGGCCTGCATCCAGGTGGGTCTTGAAGGTCTCCAGAGAAGAGGACTCCACAACCGGTTCAAGTGCGCTGTCACCCTCACTGTAAAGGGTGATCTTAAAGATCATCTTGTTCCAAACTCCCAGCCATGGGCAGGGACACCTCCCACTAGACCAGGTTGCCCAAAGCTCCATACAGCCTGGCCTTGAACACCTCCAGGGATGAGGGAAGGGGCATCCACAACTTCTCTGGGCAACCTGTTCCAGTGTCTCACCACCTTCACAGGAAAAAATTTTTTCCTGATATCTAATCTAAATCTATTCTCTTTCAGTTTAAACTGCTACCCCTCACTGTATCACTACATCTTCTGATAAAGAGTCCCTCCCCATCTCTCCTGTAGGCTCTCTTTAGGTACTGGATGGCTGCTATAAAATCTCCCCGGAGCCTCCTCTTTGCAAGCTGAACAGCCCCAACTCTCTCAGCCTGTCCTCAGGGGAGAGGTGCTCCAGCCCTCTGATCATCTCCATGGCCCTCTTCTGGACCTGCTCCAACAGGTCCATGACCTTCTTTTGTTGGTGGCTCCAGAACTGGATGCAGGACTCCAGGTGGGGTCTCACCAGAGTGGAGTAGAGGGGCAGAATCACCTTCCTCGACCTGCTGGCCATGCTTCTTTAGATGCAGCCCAGGGTATTGTTGGCTTTCTGGGCTGCGAGCACACATTGCAGTCTTATGTTGATCTTTTCATCCACCAACACCCTCAACTGATTTTAAAAAACTTTTGAGTTTGCCTATTTTTGGTTCAAAGTCTTGGTTCCAAATTAATCTCATCCCAGATAAGTCTAGCTAGAATATGGACACCCTTATTCATCTAAAGTGCTTTGCCACCTAAGTAATGTCTTTGGAAGATTTGTACATCTGCCCAATCCTCTCTTCAGTACACATACAGACCCAATGAACCCCGAAGTCCTTCCTTCATGAATCATGTTTTCAAAACTGACCAGAAAAATCATACCCATCATGCTCTCTGTGATGCCCTTTAGCAACATGTGGTTCCCTGGTTCAATGGCTGTCAGTCAGACAGGTGGCTGTAGTTAACTTTCATGACTGTGCAAAACACAAGTAGTGAGCTACATGCCTTGCTCCCCTACAGCAGCATGGCAGGCCTGTCCCTCTCCTTTCCTTCCTCTCTATAAAGTGAAGCTCTACTCCGAGACCCCTCTGAAGCGCTCAGTGATCAAGATAGACCATGGTGTAGAGCAGGAGGTCTTGATCAGCCAACCAGTATGTACACACTACCTGCCCAAATGTCTTTGATATCTACACACATTTTACAGATTTGGTTGAAATTCCGTGTTGAGTCTAAAAAGTTATTATGAGGAGCCAACAGATGGCCAAACAAAAAAGACCAATAAAGTGCAAACACAGAACCCTCTTTTCCCAGAAAACTGTCTGAAAATGGTCAACTGTAATATGTAGTAAGTAACAATTTGCAATTATATAGCATATTTCATTAAAAGACTTCAGAAAGTGTTCAAATTAATTCTTTGAATATTCCTTAGTAACATGCTAGCTACCCTCACCCTAAAGATGAGGCAAATTATGTTAAATTTATGATAATTTTAATAAAATTCGGTGACAAAAGTGCTGATTGCCTAATAGGAGTAAAACCCACTCCTGAATGTCACAGGAAAAAAACAGAACAACTGGGGAAACAGTGAAAATAACTGAACCACAAAAGGAAAATTAAATACCAGTTTCTTACATGAGTTATAATATATATATAATAATAATATATATAGTCTATTATTTTTCTATTGATATAGATTGCTTATTAATAGATCACATACTAATCAAAGAATATAATTATTCCTCTTGATTTTCATTTTTCTGTCTTGTATAGAAAGGTGTAGTTTACTGTCTTGATAGAATAATGATATAGCCTTTAGATCCAAGGGGTTTAAAGTGTCAAAAATATAGGATTTTGCTTTATATAATATCACTTTTTAGCAAAAATAGCTAAAGGAAATTAATCAGGATTAACTCTGATGGGGATTTCATTGCCTTTAACAGGCGGCTAGCTCTGTGATTCACATCACTGACTTTAGAGAGCAGCAAAAGTACTTTACCTGTTTTACTGCTGATCAAAAGAACAACTTTGTCCAGTTCTCCCAATTCAACAGCATCCACAGTAACCAGAAATGACTGAAATAAAATTATTCAGTATTACAATCTTAAACTATACTACTTAAGTGCCTGGGAAGAATCTAAAATAGTATATAGGAATACAAGAATGGATAAAAGGATAAATTTTAAAATACTTTAAGACAGAGTACCTCATTTTCCTGTCCCTGCTGGACATTCTGCAATGACCAGAGAAGGGATCTGTCCCCTGTGTCACCATGCGTACCATATATACATGCAGTCATATGCACTAAATTCCTCTCACTCAGAATATCTCTAGAAAATACTGTTAGATGATATGTAACCACTGCAATATCAAGCAGAAAGAGATCTTGTTAAGACTTTTCCGTAAGCTTGCATAGCTCTTTGACAACATAGCAATGTGCAGTCACACGTAATTAAAAATTCAAATGTTTGAAAACGATAGTAAAATTCCTTTTTTTCCCAACATTTTCCTAAATTTTATCTTGTAACTATAAACACTGGTGATGCTGACAACTTCACAGTAACTTAGAGAGAAGCATGCCTATGCTTTATGCTGTTTATAACAGTATCACATTGTGGAAAAATTACTGCAGTCAGTTGCCTTTTTCTTTTTAATGGCAAATGCCTAATAGGTAAAATCCTAATAAGGCCCAGACTCATCAATCAGTTTTGGGATCTTTACAAAGACTGACTGTAGCGGGGAGAAAAGTCCTTCAGACTTCATCATCTAAGAGATGGAGAGAGAAGCTCCTTGCATGTGACTCAGAGCACCTAAGTTTCTCCTTTGAACTTTACCACGATGGGGCACATCCACCGACTGTAGAGCAAGCTCAAAAAGACAAGTCTGTATCAGCTCAAGTTGCTACTCACGAACTTCTGCTGTTTGCAGTTTATGCAATGGCTATAGTTATTTAATTGAAAACAAGATGACAACATCCAAATGCCTTTAAAAGTAAATGCATATGCAGACCAACTATTCATATTCATTTACATTTTACTCATAGAGCCAAATGATGTGACAGCCCTGAATATTTAATTTCAATATATTAATCATCTGCCTATCACTTCCTATTTATTCCTGTAGGTGCTGTGACACAAGAGAATGAATCCCAACCTTGCAGAAAGTTTATGTAGAATATGGCTCAGAGCTTAGATCAGTGAGACACCTATCCCGCACAGGACTGTGTGTACAAACAGATGACCTGCATCCTTTGGAAGTCAGGAAGACAAAGTTCAGGTAAACCAGATAACAAGCTGTTGATTAACACCTTTCAGATCTAATGATCATCTGAAATACTGAGTTCAGTACAAGAACTGTGTTCTCTGGGGCTTGCTTGTTTCCCCAGCATCAGCAACAGGAGAGAGAGAACAGCCCCTCATTGCATGCCTACTGCAGTTAACCAGGTGCATGGAAAGAAATCCATAGTGCCAAAAAGGTATTTAGTTTTAACTATAAAAGTAAAACTTAGTAACAGCCTAAGTGGTAGAGGATACAAAAATAAAAAATGGATGCTAAGGAACATCAAATCATGGCATGGTAAGATATGAAATATTAAATACAAGAACTGTATGGAATATGGTGGGTGGTATTGCAACCAAGATGAAGAACTAGGAGAGGAAACAAAATATTTGGTCAGGGATGCAATGCAGTGACTGCAATGTTATTTTTGGCTATAACTATGATTTTCTAAGTGTCCTCTTTTCATTTTACTTGAACTCACGTTGTGGTTTCAGCTAAATTTACCAAAACCAGATTGACAGATGGCCTTACCTTCACCCCCTCCCCAAAAGAGATGAAAGAGGTAAGANTGATCCTTAGCTTTTATACTGATCATGGGGCGAATGGGATGGAATACCCCAGCTGTCTTGTCCCCTCCTCCTGACAGGTGTGACCCCTCTACGCTTTTACACTGCTGACCCTCCAACAGGACAAATAATGAAATTAGCTGATCTTGGCTATTATAGCAATAAGTACAAGTAAGAACCTCTCTGCATATCATTCCTTGGCATGAAGTAGAAACTTTGGTCTTATCACTCTGAGAATGAGCAGCTTTCTCCACAAAACACCATTAATTTCAGAGTTAAAAGAGGCCTAGCTAAGATGCAAAATTACAGAACAGAAAATCCATTCTGTTTTACTTCAAACTGGGACATCTAATCTTTTGTCACAGTCTCCCGTATCTGAAACTCAAGGAGTGAGGCTGGACCAGCTCAAAACAAAAGTGAAAGGATTGAATTTGGAAGGCTTGTCCTGGATCACTGTGTGAGAGAGCAGCAAGAGTGGGCCTGCCCCAGGAGGGTGGACAAGACAGGAGCTGAGCACAACCCCAGCACAAGCAGTGCCCTCAGTCACCAGGTTATAGTCCTGCAGCATCTGGACATGGCCAGCAGAGCTTCCGTCTCAGATGTAGCAAAGAGTGAAAAAGGTCTGGGATTGATCCTGGTGGTCCAGACGGGAGCAGCAGGAGAAAGACTCAGAGACAGAACTGAAAATAAGGCTACAATATAGGTCCAAGGTCCATCCAGACAACAGGTTCAGAGAAAGGACTAGAGACAGAATCATATCTGACGTAGCTCAGGCATGATGGTAAATGGACATCCTGTGCCCATGATGGCTGGAGGTTCCAGGTGAATCTGGCCAAGGCAAGACCTATTGTCTGATCATGTCCCTGGCACACTGTAATCACCTAGAGACTGAGCTGAGTGAATTTTGGATGGGATTATACAGTGGGTAGGACTGGCAGAGTAAATTGTACAAATAAGGGCAATTGAAGGAGACTAATGTAGGCAAGGGAAGAGGGTAAAATGCTTAAAAGATGGTCTTTATTCAGGTAGTGGGATCAGACCATTGTAGGGCAAATGAGGGCAAGTAAGCTTTTATCTCTGTAGTGGACTGAATAGATTGGAAAGGGGAAAGATGAAGGAAATATCTGAAAACAAGTTCCATACAATAGGGATAACATATATGAATCTTACCACTTAATTAATTTTATAAAAATCTAATGATTTCATAATCAGAGTGAATCACGGCTCTGTGTTAGCTTTGTGGAAATAGTGATTTAAAAGTAGCGTAATACTTATTATTTTTTTTTTTTCACCTTTTCACTATTAATTGTTTCGCTTTAAAATCTACAGCAGTGCAAAATTGCCCTTCTGCACAGCCCTGTATGTGAGCGCTGTTTCATCCCTGGGGATTCCTGAGGGGTAAGCATCTCAAAGGAGGGTACAGAGAAGAGAGACTATTTATGTATATACTCAGCTGGAGGCCTCTCCCCATTAATAAACCCAAAGGCACACGTGCGCGCAGCCAGATCTCGAGGGTCTGCACTGTATTTTATCAACTGTGTTTTGATGGTTTCAATGAGCCATTAGCATATGCTTCATCACAATCCCAAGTACAAAATAAAAAAAAAAGGGAAAGATAACTAAGAGGTGAAATATGAAGGCACTCTGTGAACGACAGAGCTGTGTCTGAAATGTAACAGCACATGGCTTTTGGTTAAGGTGATTATGATCAGCTGCTTTCCCTTCCAATTAACACAGTACTGGTTTTGCTTTTAGCTGAGAAAAAGAAAAATAAGGAGAAAATAAATTAGGTTTAGAAAGCTGACGGAAAAGCAGATCTGTTTTGCACAATAAATTGCAAGTTTGTGCGTAAAGAATCACTTTGAACTCCACGTGTGCCACCTGCTGTGGAGCTGCTTAAAGCTCTCTTGGACACAAAATGGCAAAGATTTGGGGGAATATGTTTTCTCACTGTCCTAGTTTTTATCTTCACTGTGGTTCCAAATTCCTTCTTGAAGACTGCTAAAGCATGTGTGGAAAGAAATAAATGAAACAGAGATGAACTATTTTGTTTGTTGTTTTACCTAAACACATAGGTAATATAATACCTGTTCCCTTTTCTGTGATTTTTTATCTCTTGATCGCAAAGCATTTGACAAAGAAGGAAATTATTACAAAAAAAAAAAAAAAAAAAAAAAAACCCAACAAAAAAAAACACCAACAACAAAAGACCCAAAGAATAGGGAAATTATTTTTTTAACCAAAAGGTCAGTGACAGAGCCAGGGTTAGAACAACGACCACAAGGATTCCAGTCTCACTGCCCATTTAGCACCCATGCTGCATCTTTCTCTCACCATTTCTGTGCTTGCACATGTATCCTAAATACTCCTGCACGTGACACCCACATGCCTTATGTTAATCTGAATGTCCTCTTTGTTTCAATCTTGTACATAGGAGATGAAAGCCCTTAAGCCCTGTTCTGTACCCACACTGTGAGAGTCCTCAATTGAAAATAACAGCTCTAAGCAATATAAAATCTGAGGCCTAAATACAAAATTTAAATTTTCAGTTGCAGCCAAAATATGCAAAAAACTCATAACTCCTGTTAATTCTACTGTGATTACTTGCATGTTCACATTTAGAAGCATCAAACACCTCACTGAAACTGGGCCACAAATTCCAACCCAAAGCATATTGGGGTAGTTAATTTAACAGCTACTTCAGCACATTCAGAAGTGACTTATTCTTTACCCAGATCACTCATTTGTTTTCTTCATAAAACTCAGGCACAAATTATTTGAATATTAAGTATCATTATCTGCTCTGTTTATTAAATTGAGAATTGTTTTGTCACACGTTGGCATTCAATAAGCACCGCTTTAGAAGAATATGGAGGATGTGGTGGATTTTAGGTGAAAGGGATTCTTTCATTTTGCTTAACAAAGGTGACATGTAAGGCAATTGTTGAGCTAATTTTAACAGTCATAAATATTTGGAGTGTATAAAGGTAATAAAGCCGATGCTTACACGTAGTTTTGAGCTGTTATTTACTGAGAAGCTTTGTTTGGAATGTGAAAACAAAAACAAAATCACTTAATAGTAAATGAGCTATAAAAAATCATGTTGTTAATGTCAGTAATATGAGCAGCTGAGGACTAAACAAAGGAGAGTAGAATTATTACAGTAGTGCACAAAAGGGATATTTCTTATAAGCTGTTCTTTGTGGCATACAATAGTTTTTTGCACTCAAACGAATATTGCATTTCCCACTTTACGGTACAGAAATTAAGCTGAGTGGATAGTATTTTCCTTTATACATTTTAAATTCTTATTCAGACTTTATGAATCATTGAATAAATACAATAAAATTTTCCATTTTGATAAAGGTTCAATTGTAATATTAGGACGTGTTAACCTCCTGGACCACTCGACTGCTTTAAAGTGGATTTATACCTACCAGAAAGTGCTTCTTTTAATGGCCACTCTATGGGGAATTCAATCCATCTGTCTCCATTAAGAGAAAGAGGAAGTGTTTTATTTATGGTAAGACTAAAGGTATCCAGGGTTGATGTGTTCTGCATTTTAACGTGACAAAGAGACAACTGAGATATGCTGTTTTCCAAACTCCGGGGACCAAGTCTCACTTTATAAAGCATTCCCAAATCAGATGGTAAATGTATCTAGGAAGCGACAAAACAATGAGTTAGCAACCAAACAGAGATATGTAGAGATATACATAGCTAATTTATAGGAAGAGAGGCAGTTTTTTTCTTAAGGAGACAGCACAGACCTAGCTCCAATTTGCATTAGTCTTGATGCTACAAGTCCCATTGAGTTCAAAGGCAGAAGAACCAGGTTGACTGTAAGCACTTACAGAAATATTAGCTTTATACTCTAGGGGCATTCATTGCAATTATTCTATCAAATTCAAATTACATACTGCACTGATTTCTAAATGTGACTACTTAATGTTAATGCCATTTAAATTGATATGTATTATTAACTATGAATATTTGTTGACAAAAAAGAAAAGAATATGCTTGATCATCATGAACTTGAGAAAGTCAGAAACTAAAAATGAAACTGGCTGTGCAACTGAAAATTTCAGATCTGTTTTTCTTGAATATTTAGAAAATATCTGCAACATTTACAGCACTACACAATTATTTCTCTTTAAAAGGAAACTCAAAGAAAATTTAAATATAGACAAGTCTATATCTTATTTTACATCATATGTTATTTGGTTCTTAGCCTCATGTTCCACTTCATTTTCCATGGAAACTGGACTTGACTTGCCGTTGCTTCCATAAAAAACCATAACCAACTTGGATATATTTTCTGACAACTTTTCAAAGTCTGTTTTTGTTTCTTCTTGATGTTTTGTGAAATAAATCCTCCATCTGCCTTCTGAACAAATAAAACAAGGAAAATAAAAAGATTAAAGATGTTTCTGTTCTCATACACTAACCACAGTACCTGAGACGAAATTCCTAAGACAAGTCTTAGTCTACATGGGGAGCATTAATACACAATTCACTGGGTGCTGAGCGGCTCCCTAAGCGTATTGCCACTTTGTGCTATTACAAAGGAGGAAATACTGCCAGTACTAGTAAGTGTAATGACATATGGGGATGAAAATATTCTCACATTATTATTTCAGAACTGATGAATAAAACAGTTGATGTAATGGCAGAAGCTATACCTGAATTCATTTGCTCTTTTCCTGAAGGCCAGGCAGCAGTGCTCCTCCTCTCCTGAATTTCTAATTAAAAAAAGATTGAAGACCAAATTAATACTTTTGTAGAACAGTGTCTAAGTGATAATAAATGCCTATATTCATCTCTAGTGAGGCAATTGATTATTATATCATTTAGATTAAAGATTTAACTCAGAAGTGTACAATGTAATTTTCTACTTAAACATCATCTCCTACATATCATCCTATTTAACGAACTAACTCTAGAGCTAGCTCTTTAGTATGAAATGGTTGTAACATGAAGATTCAAGAATTTTTCATTTTAAATAATTTATGTTTCATTTATACCATTGACGGTCTGGATGAATCAGAACTAATTGGATGTTTTCAAAGTCCATTTTCTGGGCTGATGTTCCTCTCACTGATACCAGCTCCCATTAATTTCATTGGGATTCGGTATAGACCAAAGCTAGTTGTAAACATAATTAGAGGCCTGAACCGAAGATGAAAAGCCTTCTTTTTGAGATCATAACCAAGTTTGGATTTGCCAATTATTGCACAAAAAACCTCACAGGAACCGTGGTTCCATCCCGGCTTCCACACCAGATTGTGTTTGTGTTGAAACCAGAACAGAGGGAGGAAGGCTGGACATTGCCTTTTTGTCTTGATAAAGAATGTGGACTGATTACCCACACGGTGTCAGTCAAAAGTATGTCCAGTTTCTGGCAAAAGCTATCCAAACAGTGGGACATAAATAATGCAAAACACTGTAATACAAAGGAAGCATTTTCTCCACTGCTTAAACATAGTTTTCCCTACTATTTACTTTGTTTTCACTATGCCTAGCAAGTAGCTGACAGAGATATTTGAAGCTTCTAAAACTGTTTGCAAGTGGCAAAGTAGAAATAAGACTTGGAGAGGTAGGAATTTGCAAAGAGGATAGGCCAAATTTGTTGCCATTTTTGCCACTGTAAATCTGCAGTAACAAAGCAGAAATTATCCTCAGGCAAAGAGTGGTTATTAAATGATACGTAAAAAACAAGTGTTCAGACCCACTAATTCCCTATATAATGACAATGTTTTACTGGAATATTTTAAACCATAAATTGTTTAAAGAAGTAAATCACTGCATTCTGCAGATTGGAATGAATTTCTTAGAAAATGATAGTTTGAAGATAATATTGACCTGTGGCATTCAGAGTTACTGAGATAGTTCTTTTTCCATCATGTCTGTCTTTTAGCCATGTTTGAGCCATAAACAATGTTTCGGTCCCTGAAGCTGCTGACTCTTTCACAATAACCTTCTCCAGAAGCCAGTCAGAGCCTTTCCCTTTCTCAACCACCATCCTTTGCAGGGTTCCAATGTCTACCGCTTCCACTTGAAAAACATCCACCTGAAAAATTTAGAAGCAAAAAGACATTTGGAAACAGAACCATTGAACTAAGGTAACAGCGTATTTTGAAATATGAAAGCGAGAAGAAAATCGTGAATTTTTTTTCATTAATTCCATCAATGCTGATGGAACCAAAGATGACAAGTAAATTGATAGTAAACTCCTGAGTATTCTCCTTGTGGTTACGCATTTTACTGCTAAACCACCTGTTTCCCCACAAAGATCAATCAGTTGCTTACATTCACTTCCTGAGAGATATTCCTTGCCAAATTTCACATTTAGTGATTTACAGGGATACCATTTTACACATCTCTCACTCTCAACAAAATAGACCCCCAGGGTTCCCGTTTGAGGGATGAAATGCAGTGAATGAGAAGGACAGAAATGAACACCACAGAACAGTATTTTATTCTCTTGGGAAAAAATGATAAACTTGGTGTCAGATTGGAATTAACCTGTAAGATTAGTTCAAATATAAGTAATTGAATTTAAGGAAAAATATTATATAAAGTTAGGTTTATATAATTTCTACTATTCTCTATCAGTTAAAAACTCCAGAATATTTTTTAAGGATTTCAAACATGGAAGTAATATTCCCTAAAGAAAATGGTGATATGTCAGACATTAAAAAATTTCACAATTCTGGCTTTTTGTGAGTCTTACACCTACTTTCTTAGCTGGAAAACAGATTAATTTCGTAGCTTTGAGACTGACCACTTGTTTTGCTTTAAAGATTTATGAATTATCATCTCATTTCTAGTTGGGCTGATAACTGGTAAAATCTAGTATTATTTGTAATGGAATTTCCAGCATGTTTTAAAGATAAATAATAAAGATGGTTTTGAGGGGATGGGATTACAATAATGATCACTTGTGTCCTGAGAAGTCTTCCCAACCTAATTCACACTGAAATTGCTCAGGTGGAGTAAGAGGGCAGCAAAACTTATTCAAAGGATTATGCAGAGATGAAACAGAGAAAAGCAGTTCTTTTGCTCTACCAGTCACAGTTATGTGTCTTCCCTGAACAGGTTTTCCAGATGAAGAACTGGTAAAAAATCTGTATCATCAAGACCAGCCTGACCAGTTTTCAACTTAATATGACCCACCATAAGTTAAAATATTGAGCTCAAAATTACAGATAATACATGACCATCTATTTAAAAAAAGAATCCCCAGAAACAGAAAATTTTCAAATTTTTTCTTCTTTAACTTTTTTTCTCATTTTACATCAGTAAAATATACATGTGAACGTGTGTGTTTGTGAACTACACTTTTAAAGCTTCCTAAAAATAATCACCAACCTGCCACTGAATTACTATGTGGCTTCTAGACCAAAATGGGATGTTATTCAAAACCAGCTGTAGTGCATCATCTAATCATCACATCTGCACTGTCACCCCCAAGTTACCATGTGAAATGGGAAAACGAGGACAGCAAGCTGACAAAGATTTAAGGGAAAAAATGTTGAAGAGGCACTTGAATAGCTGTATTTCCTTACAGTGAGTCAAGGTTATCAGCTGCTTAATGCATGTAGACTGGCAAAAGCATAAGGTGAAAGCGAAGGTTCTTAGGATAATATCCTGCAGCAGCAAAGCAAACACATTGGAAGAGATGAAATTCTAGAGGGAGGGCAGGACTGCAGGGCTTCTCCACGTTTTCTATAGTTAAGTCAAAAAAGTAATGTTTCATGTCAACACAACAATCATATTTTATTACCAATTGGACTAATATGATGATTGAATACCACTAATCAGAACTCTTAATTTACCTCCATTATTATATCAGTTTGATCACTGTTTTATTCTGTTTTTAATTGGATTGGTAAAGTTATAGCATCTTGCTTGAATAAAATAGAATAGTTTGTAACACTTATTAAAAGCATCAAAATACACAACAGTGCAGGAAAAACACAGATAAGTAAGAAACATACGGACTCCTGCCTCTAATAGTAAATAAATATTTCAAGTTCCTAAAATGTGAAAATTTATCTTAAAAATTCCTGCTTGTCCTTGCAACTGGCTGTGATTATATTAATGCATGATTTATTTTATTGGAAACATAAGAGGAAGCTTTTGTCAAATTAGGATACTTGTTAAAACAGATGTGTTTTTAAGAAAAGAGTTTTTCAGAGGATGAGTAATTTAGTCACACTATCATCAGTGTCTCAAAAAAAAAAAAAATCTGTTGTCAGTGACCCGCTTTTGGACAGGAGAGAGAGTTAGGAATAAAAAAAAAATGCAGACAATATTCTGCAGATTTCTTGACTTGTCCTGTCTCCAGAAGGATATTGGGTTTTACTTGCACTAAGCTTGGCAGTTAATAAACTCCATTAAGCTAGAAAAACTTCACACAACATCAACAGAAGTATTTGTACTCCATTCTCCCTAGTGGAAGGGATTCTGAAAACCCTTAATAAACTCAGGGGTTATTCATGACCTGGATAATCCAGCCGCAGGTAACAGCAAGTTTGTGTATATAGAACACACACAAAAGGTTTTCCAAACCCTTTTACCTCTGAAAATAAGCAGATTTTGGCTGAATAAACATTTGTGAAACTGCTGATGTTTGGTTTGCATTAGACCCATTACTTCATTACCTCATTACTTTGTCAATGTGCAATTTTAACGAGCCCATGTAAAATCTAAGAAATCCGTGATCAAATTTGCAGAGGATTCAGCCATCTAATAAACTGCAACTTGATAAAACTATTAACTAGACTAGGAATTATGACAACCGGGGTAAATTTACCTCACAGACAAGATTACATTTTCTCTTTATGTGTACGTTTTATCTACATGATGTAATGAGCTTTACTGTAGTCAAGAGACCAAGAAGGAATAAAGAGCAGCAACTGTAATTGCTAGAGCCAGATGAACAATTTGCTAGACATAATGTATTTGCCAAATTTAATCCACTTTTCTCCTCACAATCTGTTGGTAAACAGACAGATTACGACATATATTTCATGATAATTTTAAGAAATTGAATCACTATTAATAATTTAGCTAATATTTTTGTGGATGCACTTCAGACCGCGGATTAGTCATGAAATGGTAAATATTCGAGTTGTTGACAGATCTTGTATGTCACATGACACTGATCCGATTTACAAATGGGGACCTTTTAAGTTACTGGAGGCTTAATTCTTCTGCAAAAGGAGAAAGAGAGAGGGAGAAAACACAGAAGATGTACAGAACATAAAAGTTTTCTTTTTCGTTCTCCCCTAGGGAAAACTGCTACTAGTAGCAAATTAGTTTTGAATGAACAAAAGTCAGTTTAAGTATTGATAAAAATACATACTGTCTAACTCAGCAGAGCTTATATCGAATTTTCTCAGAGTGGTATTAAAACAATTTCTGCATATGTACAGTCCACTAAATTTTCTTAACTAACACTGTCCAGAGAAAGAATGAGATTCTCCAAGACTGAGCAGCTGAGACTGACATCCATCCATCCTGCGTGACCCAGAAGAGCTGCCCTAGCAAAACCAGAATTGACACTTTTTGTATTTCTTGGATAAGAAAATAAGCACTGAAAGAATTTTAAAAAAAATCATTCCAGCAACCCTTTCAGACTATTTAAAGTTTAATTTTTGTTAACTCCTTTTCAGATTTTCTTCACACGTTTCTTTTTATCCTGGGGCCCATGTTTTGAGTATTTCCTTTAAATCTATGACCCAGTTTGACTTTATTCCATACTCTTCAGTGTCAGTGCTGGCAACATATCACTGACTGTAGCAGTTGCAATAGCTCTTGTGACAGAAGCAGCATTTGAACAGTCACTGTGCAATATTTACCTTTATAAATGCCAATCATTTTGTAGGCTCAGTATTGAGACTTGATGGTTGGTTAATGACGATATTCCCAGCAGAACTGAAAATGGCAAGTCAAGGCACACCATATGCTTAATTCCATCAACCTGTATGCACAAGTGATTTCCCAAACTGCTAATGTTACTCTCATTTTAATAGGCTTTTATTGGAAAAGGAGTTAGAGTGTCTAGATAAAGGACCTTTTCTCTTAAGTTTAGCAAACGTATTGATTTGCTGCCTGATTATTTTGATCTCAGTTGTTAATCTGGAGAAACTCCACAGAAAACAGAAGAGTTTTAGCACCAGGAGGCAAAAAAATGAGGCTACTTTTAAACTGAGCCCAAATCAGAAACAGTGTCTGAACTTTCCCGTAGAAGAAAAATAACTTTTGCTGAGGCAGCTTCCTTCAGTCTGTGGACTCGTGGGCTCTTCCAGCTCTGCTGAATTGCACTTCTTTACACTGTCCTAAATGCTTGTCACATCACTGCCTTCTCTTAGATGGAGAATATCACCTATCTGTGCCAGCATAGCCACACAATCGGGTTCTTTCCCACCAAATTTTATTGAGATAGATCAAGTGAAAAAGCCCAAATAATCAACAATTTCAAGTGCTTAAACTAAATAAACATTTGGACAGAATAAATGTATGTCACTCTGCCAGAAGACTTCAGGGGTGGAACCACTGGGTGGTAAGCAGCAGAGATGACAAGCATGGGGAGTGGTACTGTCTTGGCCCCGCTCAGTGGAAGGATGAATAGTGCATCTGACTGTGATCTCAGCATCTTGTAATCTGTGTTCTGTACAAATGCTTCTTTAAAAATAGGGTTTTCCATGCGTCTGAAAAAGCCAACCCTGGATTTCCTCCTAAAATCACATATTTTTGCAAGCATGTTTTTGTTTCATGTTAAATTCTCATCCAGAAATTCAATGAAAAATTTTGTTATTACATTAAAAAGATAAATTAATTTAAATTACAGTGAATGCATAATTAGAGGTTTCTGATAACCTACAGTTATCATGATTCATCCATCTTCAACAAGATTAGTGAAGAATAAATAAAAGAATAGGAGCAGTTAAAAACCCAAATAATATTTGCTCTGAACTGACCTTATGTTAATTTGCTTAATATAACTGGAGCAGAATCTTTTTGAAATAGGATTTGTATGCATAGAACAGCAACAGTAGTGAGAAAGAATCGTGGTATGTTATAATAATCAGCAGCTATGACCTTTCAACTGACTTGTAAAAGACTTTTCAATCAAACTCTAAGTAAAGTGCATTTAATAAAATGCAGAAACACAGCACTGCTACAGGGACCAATATCACAGCCACATCCAAAACCGTAAGCACATTGTATTACACAATAGAAATTTAAAAACTGAGACAAAGTAAACCAAAAATAAATTCCAAAGACAGACATCATTTTGGACAAATTTGAACCCATCTGATGCAGCCTGGTTGTTGGACTGATGTAATAACAGTCCAGGTTTTCTTTGCCTGGCTTAACAAGCAAACAAAATAGGACAGATGTAAGTTTCCTCAACTGCAGTTATCCGTATGATTTTTTGATTAAGACACTGTAATCCAATATTTAAATGATTCTAAGGTGTGCTCAAGCTGGCTGACAATGGGACAATTAAATTTCTAGCTGGCAAGTCTCCAAGTGGAGAATAATTTCAAGCACATTTCGTTGTAGTGGGGCCAGTTAATAAACTTTAATATCTTCATGAATTAACTGGAAGAAAACAAGATTTTAGAGATGACACAAAAACAATCACTTGAAGAAATAGGGTGCTAAATTGAAGAGTGCTCTGAAAAGATTTGTGAGAGTTAATATTAATCAAGCAGCCTAATCTATTTAACTTGTCAAAGGCATTACTGTTTTGCTTGTGGTTGTAAATACTGTTAAAGGTGGCAGAAATTCATTGTGAAGATGCTATCCGGGCTAACAGTTAAAAAAATGACAACATCCAGTTCCTAGAATTTGAAGTTTGACAAATTTAGACAGAAAATAGTGTGACTCTTAAATAAATATGTAAAACAAAAGGAAGCGTATTTAACCTTTGCAACAACTTTCCAGCTAGGTAAGCACTTATCCACTGCAAGTCATTCATTCTGAGTTAGATATCTTTTCTAAACTATTTAACTTGAATTAAAGTTAATTCCATTCTTGCTGCATTAAGGAAAATGGTTTAATATTTTATTTGCTGAAACATGCAGACTTGGATTGACCATAACTATTTTTGATAAATCAAGCTGATAAAGTCTTCTGTATTTTATTTTAAAATTATCTTGTTTATTAAAAAACTGGAATAAATGTGGTTACAAACCAACTTTGCCTACTTAAATAAGTCTATAGTCAGACAACATCCCTGTAAAATCTTGAGAAAGCAATAGGCACTCCCTGAGGATAATTAATTTCATTTTAAGATAAATGTGCATTCACTTCTGTGTTCATTTCTGTACTACAACAATTTGGCCAACAGCCTACCACTATGATTAATACATTTGAATCAATGGCATTTTGCAATTCTTTAATCATTATGTCAGATGTACTTTCCATAAGAGAAGGTTTATCTGCAGTTACAAAACAGTAGCATCCTAGATGTGATGGGAAGTGGATGCTATAGACAAATGTTGACTTTCTAGTTGTGGCCATAGTACACTGTCCCACATTCTGGCCCTTCTTAGTGTATTCTGGCACACAAAGGTTTGTTTTTTTCCTGAAGTAATTTGTTAAAATTGCCAACACTTAATCTGTAAGTGTATACTGAAACTGAACACCAACAGTCACCTCTCACTGACAATTTTTGTGTGTGCTGCAGTTACCATGGTATCAACCTGAGCAGTTGATGTCTAAATATAGGGCAGGATAAAGGATATATCTTTTGAACAACTAATAGTATGAAGTAAAAATTCACAGAGATTTTACTGCCTCAGTAACTTAGAGTACTTGAAAATACTGTCCACTTTCATCGTACTGAGATTAAAATACTTGCATATCAGTCATAACATATTTAGTGTACTTGCCTGGCTTTGATGGAATTGATCTGAAAAAAGCCACACTCTCACAGAGGAAAACTGAGTAACTCACAGCCATATGACAGAGCATACAGCAAGTCTATCAAAGGCTGTGTAAAGAAGCACCAAGAAATTCATTTACTGAAAAATGTTGGGTGCCAGAAGCAATATGGAGATACCATAAGGATTTCACAAAATTGGGCCCTGGATTTTACAAAATGTCTGTACTGAATATAGTTGGTTCAAGTGTTTGTAACTGGTAACATTTATCAGACTTAAACAGACTCATGAAATATGAATAAATACTATTAGGATTTCATGAAAGAAGAACTGCATGAAGAAGTGCATTGAGATTGCTTTGCCTGTCTTTACAGTTTGTAGGAGAGCATCAAACAAGGCATTAATGTCATAGCAATGTGAAAGAATGTGGTTCTTGCAGCAGTGGTCCTCACACTCATTTGTCTGAATAGATCACCAGAAGCTCAGCTCTCTTGGTGACAACGCTGCTCTCTCAGGCATGGGGTGAGGTATGGGGAACGTACTGGTGAATCATGAACATATCATGCACGTTACTTTATCTAGCAGTTCTCTGATGGTTTCACAGGTGTAAGGACTTCGAAAAGACACAAAGCAACTTTGCAGGTATAAGACGGTAATTCAGTCTTTTACTATCATGTAACTCAGCTCATATATATAAAAGACCTGTTAAGTGAGAGAAGCGTATCTCCCATCCACTGCAAAGTCCCGTGAATATTTAAGCATTTCTAGGTATTTCTGCACAGCTAAACTGTTGTTCATAGCAGGCCTGACATTCTGTGAAACTAACACCATATTTTGATGTTATTTCTCACAGAAACACTGTTCCAGTTCACTAGCTGTTACTGTATAGTCAGGGGAAAAATTATTGCAAGGAAAAGCACATTTTAAAATGTCAGAACAACTGTTAAGATTCAGAAGGCAAATTCTGTCTGCTATACTCCAAAATCCCCTAAATCACCAAGTCCAGACTCTCTGACTGCAGGGGTGCTCAGCACAATATGTGATTCGGCTGGTATAGAAAAAGACATTCTACACTTGAGAGTCTTTTTGGAGATCACTTATGAAGGGAAGAAAACATTGGGAAAATTCCAAAACATGTCATGAACAAAATGTTGCTGCAAAGGCAGGAGTCTTACTTGCAGAATCAATTTACACTTTGTCAATTAACCAAATACATTTAGTTTATTTTCACTGAACAGGGAGAGAATCAAGAGTTTTTTGTGTTTCTCTATTATTTATCTACAAACCATTTCTTTCAGGGCCCTATCTGATATCTACTTTTAGAAATACAAGGATATACTGTGTTACATTCACACACTGCTCCTATAAAATGTCAGATAAGTAATGAAGAGGTGGGTACATGGCAGCTCTGCCTCTTACTCTGTAAAAGAGAAAAATTCTGTGCCACACTGAAGGAGACACAAATACTGTGAAAACACCCTCCAGGTTATGAATCTTTGTAGTTCATTTCTGTTCTCTTAGGCAACATTTCTGGATGTGCATCCCTGCTCCCTTTTCGTTAAAAACTCCCTGTCTAGAAATCAAGTGCTCACTTGTGGAACTGTGATTTAAAGAGAAATCCAGTGAAACTTACATTAAGATAACTTTACTGCATGAGGACAAAAGGACTGCATGTCTACAATCCAATTAAATCAGCTTCTCAATAAACCATAATTTAAATTTCAACATTAGGGAAGACAAATATGCCTTTATCAAGACTAAGTACCCTTATCCAAGAGTATTTAGTCATTTAAAAATAAAGATTTAAACTCTCACTTTTCTTATGAACAAGCATTTCAAGTAGGTAAAAGCCAGTAATATAATGACCCCCTTCAGCTCCCACTGAATTAATGAGGCTGGGGCTAATCAGGAGCTGAGCTTCTCCTAATCCCACATATCATGCCTCTGCTTTGGCTACCAATCCGAGCTGGTTTGCAGGCTTGCTTCTTTAGAGAAACTCTCATTCGCGTGGCAGCCAACACCAGCAGAAGGAAATAGTTTACTGCATGATATTTCTAAAAAAGGGAGAAGTTAGAATACCGTAATCACAGTATTCACTGAGATTTCAGAAAAGTAGAAGAGTACACACACTATAAGAAAGACAGGTAAAACTGTCTGGGTAAAACTCTCTGATGTAAAGTATGCTCAGGACTTCTGGCTGTGAGACACTGATGTGTCTTTTTCTAAACTTTAACTATTCTAACTCAAATTTTCAGTTACAGATGTTTATTTCAGACTCTTTATTAATTTTTTTTATCCTCAATTTTTTTTTTAAATAATGATCCACAAAAAATACACACACTTTTTTTATTCCATGTTTGAAATGGAATAAAAAATGTTTGAAAATTCAGTGACCTTTTTATCTGAAAATTTCACTCCTCCTATCGAAAGCTTCCAGCAGAGACTAGGTTTTATGTCAAAAACATGCATTTTGCTGTAAATCTGCCCACACCACTACAGCACATTCAATAATTCCTTCTCATTTCTGTTTATACTGACAACGCTACAGGTCAATGCATCTCTAGCAGCTACGCCAGTCTTTGGCTGGTCTATATCTACAAGCTTCAAGACTCATTCCTGCACAGCGAGTCAAGGACCCTCTTGGTAGCCCTAAGAAAACTGTGGAGGGTAGTGGCTGACTGTCTGGAGAGAGACCAAGAGCCAGACTGAGGGGTAGACTGGCAGTGGGAAGGCAAAAGCCAGGGAAAGAAGCCCTAGCCTGGAGAATGGCACGGGAAGGGAAGAGATATTAAAGGAAATTGAGTCTCTTTAGAGCTTTATTGTGAAGCAAATGTGCAGGAAAACCAGGAGCATGACAGCAAAGACCTTCAATATTTGCAAAAGTGAACCTAAAACCACTCAGTATAGTCTATTACTTGTCGCTACTTGTCATCTACATAAGCATTGCTATTTCCCACAGAAGAAAGAGATATTGAATACACACGTGCACTTACAACCACAGGGCATTGCAAAGTGGACTTTGTAGACTCTATCCTACTCCCACTAAGTCCACATGAATGGGACCGGGTTCTAAAACTGCAAAATGTCATGCAGAAATTCTAAACATACCTTTCCTTTAGTGAAATTATCATCTCCTTTTCTGAATAACTTTCTTCTGCCAGTATCTCCCAAAAGACCTTGCAGCGTGACATACACATCCGCATCTGTTCCTGACCCAGGAGGTGCTCCCGTAGTGATATAGAGAACATAGTTTTTCACTGTTGGGGAAAGGAGATAAAAGGTTTACCAAAGCTTAATCAGGTAAAAAAATGTTATTTAATAAATTACAGCTATTGTATTTTCATTTTTGGTCCTGCCCGGAGTGATCAAAAGGCCAAACTATATTATAATGCTTAGAAAAGCACATAGAAGAGTTGCAATTAAAATTTAAGAACCACTCTTACAAAGCTAATAAGCTGACTAGTTTGTGAGTGGGCCTGAAACGCAGACAGAAGAGAAAATGAAAGAAAAATGTGCATCACAAATGGTTGTAAAAACATGTAAATAATATTTACCACACACTTGTATGCATTTAAATATGTAACACTCCTGTGAAACAGTTCCTATGCTATGGTTGATATCAAACTACTTAAAAAGCACATCTCTGCTCCGAGCCTTGCAGAGTTCAAATGAAACTGAACTCTACCAGAACGACAGCAACTTCTGAATTTCCTCTGGATGTGGCCCAGTCAACGACTGGCCAATCTACACAGTACCAGTTGCAGTTATGGGCCTCAGCAGAGTATTTCCAGAAATGCTGTGTTTTCTCTGACATGTTATCCTACATACAACTTTTCAGCTGAGCATTTCTCAGATGACTATCTGTACTCCCAGAGAAATGCATCGCACACTGGTGATCTGGCCCCTCAAATAAAAAAGAAGCCACATCCCCAAAACATTCAAGTGAAAAAGAGAATAAAAAACATGTAGAGAAGGTAAAGAAAACAATATCTGTCCTTATGTTAAATGCTCCCCAGAAAGAGGAGCAGCATCTTTAAAGATTTAAATATCTGTGCTCTTCTAGAAAATAAATTAAAAAACCAAAAACAAAACCATAAACCAAACGAAAAACCAAACACAAAGTATTTAGAAGACAAAGACCCTTCCCAGGGAATACCCCAGCAGTACTATTCTCAAATTCATATTCAAACAGCTTCTGCTCAAGTGCTTTTTTTGAGACTTGCTTTGAAAGCACAGCAGAAAAGGCAAAGAATACACAGATTATTTGGGATTACACAGACTATTAGGGATTACATAGATTATCTAAACCCTTAACTGCTGGGAAACACATGGAGTAGACTGGGATATTCTCATGGTAGAATATCCGTTTAGGACAAGAACTCTTCCATTCTTCACTAACTTTGGTTATAAAGCCTCCTAAGAAACACAGACTAAGCAAAAAAAAAATCCAGTTTTGAGGTGATGAAGGCACAACTCGTATGTAGGAGTTTGATGACATGTAACTGCTAGGTCACAGAAGAAGAATGTCTGAATTCCTAGGAACAAAACCAGATGAGTTTCTGTTGTGAGGGGCCATGGATCTCCTTCTTATCTGAAATTACAGTTTGAGAGTTATTTCCTCTGGATTTCCTTTGCTTCCTCTGGGAGAGAACCAAATCATATTATTGAGAAAAAGCTGAACTCTGAGTACTGTGCAAAACTTTTTTAATATTTTCAGTGCCGTGTACTTGCTCTTTTATGTGTCACAAACTGATACGGATCGGACTGGAATGCACAATGCTCAGTTACAGGGTCTGAGATATTTTTTTTAAGAACACTGGAGTGGATTGGACCTAGCCATGCATCACTAGCTGAAATTAATAGAAAGTATCTTCTAAATCTGGTGGATTGCTTGGAAAAATCTTTTCCAGTGTTTCTGATCTGCGACAAACCTGCTGGAAAAGGAGAGCCAGCTGTGAGAACTGGAAGCTCAGCTACTCTTCCTCCTTCTTCATCTGCAAAGTCACGACAAAATGGAAATTCTAGAACATTTTTGCTTTCTCGGTGGTGAAGCTTTACCTTAGCAAAGATAAAAAAGAAATACCTTCAGCATCTGTTTTGCTCTAATGGAAACTATATCAAAAGACATACTATTAAACAGCTATGACACATCATCTCAATATTAAAAAAGAAGAGGAAATATATTTTTCTAAAATGTTTCCAAAAACAGCCTTCAAAAGAGAAGGAATAGACTTCTTTCCCAATTAAAAATAATTAAAACATAGTAATTAAAACATTGTCGACATTGTTGCTGTAGAGACTGGAGGAAGGGAAAAAATATTTGGAGTGGTTCAAAAAAGTTTCCTTTATGTAACCTATTCATCCAGCAAATGGAAGAAAAAAGAAGTCTTGATATGTCCATTTCAGCTTGTGAGAAATGTCAATATGCCACAACACTTTTCAGTGCAGAATGTTTTCCAATTCTAAGTAATGTGAGAAAGAAAATTAAGTGTTTCTGGGAAAACTAAAAAGCAGAATTTAAGGATGTTTTATGACATATATATATATATATGTACATATGTATCAAATGAATATATAGAGTATGTTACTACATACTTTTAATCTCTATGAAATTATATACATAAAGGAATGAAAGGGTGATCCTGAGCCATGTAGCTTAGTCTTGCTATAAGAAAACATATTTTAATAATAAGGTATCTTATACTGCTCTACTACTAGCTACACTAAGGGATGAAGTACCATTTTCTAAACTTTTTAAAGCTAGACCAGACAATACACTTGAAAATATGTTGCAGGAAGTAAACCTGCTTTGAAAAGGGCACAGAGAATCCACTCATACATTTCTTCTTGACCTAACTCACTAAAATGACCAAACCTTTAACCCAGTAAGCTCAACCATCTTTGGTTAGCAATTGTCACTGGAACATGATATCATTAGTTTGTCTTCAAAAGACTCCTATTATTTTTCATTATGACAGAAGCATTGAAAAGATTTTTTAAAAATGCACTATAAATTATAATGTTAATAAAATTTTCCTTTCATGCCAGCAACAGTTCATGAACAGTTCCTTGAAAATCAGATTTCATTTACTCTGCTTTATGTTTTCAAGAAGTGAAAGAAGCAAGAATAGAAGTGTTAGCTATTACAAGTTTCAGAAATAGCGCATAGCTTAATTAATTTTGTTCTGGACATTATTTTATAATTATTTCAATTTCCTTAAAAACATCAAGAGAATTATTTAGAAGTTATAGTTATAAAACTGAATTCTGAAATGGAATTCAACCAACTGCACCTGCATTTACTTGTGATAGAAGGGGGAAATCTCAGACCCTCTGTAAGTTGCAGTCTTTTAAAATCAAAATAAAATATCATAGAATTTACCATCTTATTTTTAACAATCAGTTTAAATAGACCGCTAACCTGTCTTTAATACCAGGTATTATCCACAAATCTCTTATACCAATCCAATTACTTCATGCAAGGATTCAGTCAGTCCTATATGGAATGCATGCACTAACAGAGAAAACTTCTTCCTAAAATCCTAATGATTTACATATACACCACCAGAGCAGGGAAATTTATATTTTCTTTCTCTGTCTAATCCTACCTAATGTGAACACACATCTTTTCTTTACTTATATAATGGCTGATTTTTTTCTAACTCATCTTTGAGTCATTGTTCTGACTTAATGAAGTAAAACAGACTAATCAATGTCACTGCTTAACTGACAAGTTTCTGATCTGAAATTCTTACTGTGATCCATTGACTTCTACAATATGCCAGAAGCAGTTTTAATTTTATCAATAGATTCGTTAGATGACTATTTCATCTGGCTTCGAAGATAAAGTGAACAACTTGCCTACCATCTAAATGTCAGGGGGTTCAGCTCACTAATATCATTTATTGGACAGGAAAATTTTTTTCTCAGGTAATGAGAACAAAACCCAAACATTAATGGACAAAAGTGTGTCTGTAATTTGAAAGAAGATGATTTCTTCCTTAGACTTCTTTTTATTTTGGCAGCATAAGAGGATAAAGATATTTTTTGTATAGTGAAGTGCCACAGAAATTTCAGTGCGATGTCAGATTTTAGCTTCAGCATCTTGGACATCAGGAGAAAGATTGTCACTTTTGCTATGCACTTCTTTAATTCACATGACAACTTAAAAGGCAGATATTTTCATCAAAAGGCATTTCTAGTGTCTGGCTTAATCATTTGCCTTGGATCACTGGGTCGACAACATGTAACAGCCAGTTTCGAGTTATGTAAATACTGCAACATATGCCAGTGGGTACAGTTCCAAAAAGACACCACTGGTTATGCTAAAGCTGACGGCACATCTGTATACCTGCCCTCCAGATATCCATCTAAATTTATAAGATTTTTGTTTTCCATAGCTATTCTAGTATGTGTTTTGAGCAGTCTCTAAGTTATCATTCTACAAGTGCTTTTACCAGATGCACTTAATTTTTTAAACTAAAAATTATGTCATTTCAGACAGCAGTGGAAACTGGAAGCAATAACCATAGAATAAGAGAAAAAGGAGAATTTCCCAATAAAGGCATGATCAGTCATTGCTTTACTTGTTTGGGTTTTTTTTACCTCATGGCAGTGCCAAGTCTCTCCTTCTCCAGCTTCTTCAATTTCTAGGCGAACTTTGAATATAGTATTGAATTTCTTATTTAGTACAATTGAAGTCTCATAAATCTCCTTTTTTTTAAGGGATCCTTTGGGGAATATGACTGAAGTACAGGTACCTTTTTCACCACATACAGTTAGAGACATTTTGGGATTCATGGAACTAGAAGAAATATCACTAGTTTTCACAAGGACATCCCAAGTCCCTGTTGAAACAAAGCAGTAGAAAAAAAAAAAATAATGGGTTTGCTGAATGCTCAAAATAATACACCAATTTGTAACAGACTGAGTTAGCGAGTGACTAGCAACCCATTCCCACCTTTGCACTGAGCTAAAATACTGGCATGTAATTGGTTCACTCATTATCATTGATTTAGTGAGAAAGCAGATTTGGACACCAGTCCTTCCGTAGTGATGGCTGACCCTTTAGAGACAGGCCAGACCAATAGCACTATGCAGATAAGGCTGCCAGTTCCAGAGTAGAGATTTATGAAAAGCCATGCCAATCTGCTAATTTTTTCCCCTCATAAATGTTCCCTCTGATAATATAAAATTTTTTTCTTACTAATCACCACTCAAAAGCAGCATATTTTGTACCAGACAGTACAAAATCTATCAGGTTTGCCTTTAATCAGGAGAGGGTAATTTTTCTTTTTAACTTTTTGAGAAGCTACTTAAACTAGAATGTTAAAATTTGCAACATATTTTTTATAACAAGATGCTGATGAAATAAACTGAAGTGTTGTATTTTTATCCCAGATCACCACAACTATCATGCCAGCAAAGTACAAACCTATTCATGTCTTCTGTGAAGAAGTGATGTTTGCTGAGAGGTCAAAAATAGTCCTATATAACAGCACACAAGTTTGCCTACTTTAGGGGCACAGAAAACACTCAAACCCAGCAGTTTTACTCTAAAAAAAATTGCAAAATTTAGATCAATTGGCAGAGACTTTAAGGCTTATAACGACTGCATACTGATTCCAGGCAGGCTCCTGGGCAACTTCTGTAACTCTCTTCTGAAAAGATACTTAAACCTCCAGTCATCAAGACAGTTTTCAGGATCAGAAACTTCTACCCATCAAAAAAACCCCCATTAGTTTAGCTAGCTTTAACATTTTAATTCATACTAATGGAATATATGGAAAACTCAAGGCTACCAAAATCATGTTTTCCATTTTCAAAAGTTGTCTCCTTCAGAGAGGCTTTGGTCTCCTAGGCTGGTATAAAACAGAGTATAACCGTTTTTTTACTGAGATTCATGCAAAGTGAGGCAAAGAATGAATTTAATAATTTTACATAGTTATTTTGTAAATCGGGGTATTTTGCTTTGAGTAATCAGTGACTTGCTGAGTTTTCATCCACGGTCCTATAAAATCCAGCTTCCTAACCACAACAGGCAAATCTTTATCTCCTACTGTAAACTGATGCAAATAAAGCTTTATTACTTTAGATCAGGTGAGGATCTGCACCATAAATTCAGGACTTGGTGAATGTAAAAGTTTAGCATTGACCAACTTTAAAATAATCTATAATAACTTCAGATGTTATGACTTTATGGATAATCATACACAGCTAACATTTTCATGTCTATGAACATTAAATATAAATGAAACCAATGATATCCATGAAAAAAATGAAACTCAGTGAGAATTTGTCATATTCCCAATTCACAGGGAATTTATCATATAACCTGTGACATAATCCAAGATTTTTTTGGCCCTTTAGTACTGCTATATTACGCCTTTAATCAATGTATATGAAGACTGAATGGAAGGACTGTTGGATCATACAGTACCATACGCTGTTATTACTTGTTAACTATATTGTATAATGTCTGAAGAATTTATCAAGATCCAATTTAAAAGCAACTACATTAAGCTTCTTTCCTTCTCTTTAGTTAAGTCTAAAAGAGAGCTATGCTGCAAAGTCATTCTTTCTCAGAAATCTTTTCATTTTCACAGAATGGCATTAATGGACTGCTGAAACCCATCTATTTTTACGACAACTTTGTCCGTTAACTTAAATAACTCTTTTCCCTCCTTGATGTGTAGACACCATTAATGTGATAAATCACAGCTATGTCCATTTTGAGCATTTAATTCACTATTCTGAATATGCCAAATTTTTCACTACCGTTTCACAACAAAGACTTGCCATATTCCCAGTCATCATTTCTTCTTTACAGCTATTCCACCTTGAACCAATCCTTTGGGACTCAGCATTCCCAGTGAAACATCTACATGTCTCTGTAGTGGCTTTATTTCTTTTTGATTTTCACTGATGATGCCTACGTACATTGTGGGGTCACAATTACTTTGTGCACAGCCACATCACCTTATTGTCTCAAAAATTATCCTGTGATATATAACAAAACCAGGTACTTCTCCTAGTCATATCCGGCTGATGAACTCTTGTAGCAGAAATCATTATCATTACAAGACATGGGAAACAGATCCAATACAGTTTTTAGACTCTTTACTAGTACTTAGTTCCTAATCTAAAAAAAAAATAAATAAATTAAAAAAAAAAAATCAATGGACATTAGGAACCTGTACCAGAATTAAGTGCTTAAATATTTAGCTGGCTTTGTGCCTAATTGCATTCAAGCTTTGCGCTACTGAATTCAGTAGCATTGCTTTCTTCCAGTTCTCAAAGTTAACCACACAACCTCTGAATTACAGCTTTGTAGCACCAACAGATTTCATTAGCATGTTCATTGTCTTCTCCACCTCTTCACAATTCTTTCTTTTACTACTACTTTCCACTTTCTTTTATTACCAAATAATTTCCCATAAAGCAAATAAAATTCAGTACTGAAATTCAGACACATTAGATGTCATTACATGTGTTTTAATAGAAAACATTTCTAAAGAGTATCAACTTTTTTTACAATCTATCTGTAGGAAAGTCACGATGCATTCCTTCTCATTTCCTACTTGCCTCTATTATCTTAACTATTCTTTTCTTCAAAATGCATTGTAAAAGTTTGCATGTGATCAAATACTGGATCTATAGTCACCTACATTATGCTTTCTATTCTTTAGATGAAGGTATTACCTTTCCTGTCTTCAAGTCATGCCTCTTGTCTTCATAAATTGAAAACTGAAAATTTGCCAGTTCATTTCTCAATTCCTTCAATATTCTGGGCTAACAACTCCTTTGGTTGTCACTGTTATGTGAAACTCAACTTTCCATTTCTATTTTAGATTTGGGGATTTTCAATAACCTTATTCGGTTAGTAATTTTGGTTTTGCTTCCCTTGCCTTTATGGCTCCTTAATGGAAACAGAGATAAGGTATTCTATTTCTTTAGGGATTTTACCTACATTACCTGCAGTCTGCACTCTATTGTTCCTTCACAGTTACACATCTTTCTGGGTTCTTTTGATCAGTAAATGGTTGAAGAATCTTTACTATTTGTTTTAATTCTCTTATAAAATCTGACTCAGCTTGACGTTTTGTAAGTCCCATTTTATCCATATACTTTCTGCCCTCTAAAGTAAAGTACTTTTTGCTGATCAGTGTTTTTATTCCTCCATGCCTTACAGGCTCTCTCCTTACTTGTCATATTCTTTCTAAAGTTATTATACACCTAGACCAGAGCTGATTTTCAATAGATACAGAGTTGCGTATTAAGAATCGTGGACTGGAAAATACTGGCAGGTCTGCACTTAGAATTTTGAAGACTATGTTTGTGTGGGAAACAAGGAAAGAGAAATGTTTTATATAGCTACATTCAGACACTGACTAAGGTGCATAAAAAGCATGCAAGATTTCTGCCTTTTTTCATACTATCAGTGAAAAAAGATGCGACAGACTCTGACCAATGTTGGGCTTCTGTTCTGAATTACCCTCAGGAGACGGTTGCCTCGCTCTGTGGGTTATGTAGGGCACCTATGGAGTCTACTTTTTTACAGACCTGGAATACTTGCAGTGGTGCAATACAGCTATTTCTTACTTTGAAATTGTCACTACTCTAGCTGCTTATCCTATGCTTATACTTCCATGGTATTCTGTCCTTCTGCTGCCTCAACAATGTTATTTTTTCTCTTTCCACAGATGATATAAGATCTTCACCAGTGAACCAAGTACAGGTAACTAAATATGACTATACACACCACTAACTGTGCCCGCAACTGTGTATAATATAGAACTCTCTGAGCACAAAATGAAATATTCATGAGCATAGAAATTAATAAAGATCAGTTTACAAAACAGCTGATATAGAAGGAAAATTCACACCTTCAGATTATTTAAACTTTACATAGTTTGGTCTACCAGTTCTGATTCAGATTTCATAAATGGACCCAAACCAACATTTTACACTTCTTCAAAAAATACATGTGAGAGAGCTAAGAAATCCTGTACCCTGGCAAAGCTTAAAAGACTTATCGTGTTTTCAGTGTCTAAGTTGTTTCTGAATTTTGGCCTTTTTTTTTATTAAGCAATTTGAATAGGGTATTGTGTTCAGGTCAACTGACTGTTTGCAAGAACTTGTGCCATTGATGTAAGTAAAAAACAAAACTGCAAATAAAAGCAAATGCTTTCTGCAAATATATGAACATACGGGAAAATCTCATTCTGCTAAAAGAGTTTTTGTATCTCTTCTTGTGATTTCATCACTGTTGCAGGAGCCTTCTGCTCTGCATTGACTGCCATATGGAACAACCTACCTCTTTTTGCTTCAGCTTTTTTCTAGCTTCCATTAAAAACATAGTTCCTTCATTGCCTCCATCACTTAATATCTCCCTTCTGCTCTAGGTTTTCTCCTCTGAACATTATAATTGTATTTACCAGGTCTGGAAGTGTTTGGAGAGACAATTTGTGTGAGAGATGTAACTCACATTTAAGCTATATTATTTCTGTATTTTGGGTTTAGTATTAAAATAACCTGAAAAAGAGTATGAATAACAATTAAAACAAAAGCTGAAAGGAGCTTTGATTATTTTGGACCTACCACAAATCTTTCCTGTCAACGTCTCATTCCTGACTTTTCCAAGAATTTTCAACATTCGTTTCGTCTGTGCGTCACCGACTCCACTGTCTAACCATTGCTGGCAAAGAAATGCGTACTGGCCATCAGTCTTGCCTGATTCATGGATGACAATATGGTCCAGGTACCATCCAGCTCCATAACCCACATTATGGTGCTCAACAACCACTTTGCTTAACTGTCCAAGATCTGCTGCTCTCATTTCAGAGATACAAACCTGATAAGGAAAAGGCAAAATGAATAACGAAGTGATTAAACCATATGTTGTATTGTCCATCTTTCAGAATATTAAGTTTGGAAAGACAGAATCCTTTCAATGCTGAAGTATCTTTTCCTTTCTGATAGCAAAGAAAAATATTATAGGCTGACATTCATGTTTGGAGACACTGTCCAGAAAATATGCGTATCTTGAATATGTACATTTTCCTTTTTCATGATCACTGCATCCCAGGCTTTATTATGAAAAATGTCCCACTGTCTTGAGTGGAAAGAAACCTGTAACCATAAACTTACTTACAGAAGTCTCACGAAAATTGAAGTTCAACCAACTCTCATAAGTGAAACAAAGGGAGTGCTTCAAATATCAGGACAGGCCTAGCAAATTGAACTTTGGTTTAGATGAGGCATTTTATTTTTAAACATTTCAAAGTCTTTTACATTCTAAGCCATCCTATTTTTTAAATATGAGACGTCGTATTATTCCACTCTAAACAGAAATACTGACACTGTTGATGACTATGCAAACAAAAGAAGATACTGACATTAGAAACTACAAGGCTGTTCACGCATACAAGCAAGAATTGATGTGCTCTTCGGATGTAAATAGACATCTGTTTAAATATTGCTACGGCTACCAATAAACAAAAGCTAAATGGCAACTACACTAGTGCATGTTGGGATGAATAAATTATGTGAGTGAGAGAATGAATGTGTTCCGTGCAAGAGATAATATGAGTGGGTGAGTAGATACATGGGCATGTGTGTGGGTGACATTAAAAAACCCCAGATGGATAGTAGAAACAGACGCTATAATTTTTATTTGTTGCCAACCAATTTGCCACCAGGCAGGAAAAAGCATGAGGGCCAGAAAGCAACAAAGGAAGAGATGATTTTTAGAAAGAATTATGTCATCTGGTCCATTCTCCTGTCTATGTCGGACTATTCTCTACAACGTGCTCAGGAAAAGAAAACATCAGAGTTATTATTCCTGTCACAGCCGTAGGACTTCCAGCATTCCTACCTTGTTATATCCACGGTCTCCCCACAGTTACCATGGCAAGTTATACCCCTTCATGTAATGCATATGTAGCCCAAAAATAAGATCTGGCTTTGAGGAACATCTTGTAAATAATTTTTGGGAGCACTCGTTGCTTTTTAATTTTATTCTTTGTAGTTCTGAGCCAAATATAATTTTCTTGTCAGTCTACATGACCCTTGACTTAGAGGAAATAGCCTGTATTGCTAATATTCATGTTCCTTCACAGCTAACTCTGTCTGAAAAAGGGACCTATCATTAGTCTCATTCTTTGTGACAATAATTAACAGTCATTAGACAACAGTGGTCATAATCACCCATTGTTATCAATGAATTCTCATAATAATATGTTAAATTGCCTACTCCCTCAGCATTAACAAGAAGGTACTTTTGCTTGATGTCATTACATGTCTTTCTTTTTTTCCCCTCAGTATAAAGACATTTGGAACTGCATTAAACACGCTACTGGAAGTGGAATTAATGAAAGCCAAAAGGATTTTATTTAAATTGTCTTGCTTTACCTGAAGTGTTAGCTAGGCAAAATTACAATCCCTATTTTTATGACCCATAATCTGACTGGTGAAAAAGTTAAACATACAATTAAATAAATATAAACCAGCCTTATTTTCTGCAGTAATTAAATCAACTTTACTCTCTTTCTTACACTTTGTTGCAATTTTCTGTCTTCCTAGCGTTTGCTTACATTCTAGTCCTTTATCAGTCAAGTGAGATCCTTTTTTCCACATCTTTAGTTTCTTTAACTTTGTTTTCTCTGTCTGTCCATTTAATTTTTTCCAAGGATAGTGCTGACATAATCTTGTCACTCAAGACAGCTTGCCCTTTTATGTCCCTTCCTTTTACCTTCTAGTTTTATTCTCACTAGAATCTCATTCCAATTTCTTTATTGATCTACCTCTATGTAAAATAATTTAAGACTGGCAGCAGTATGTCAGACCACAGATCCATCTAGTCCAGTATACTGCTACCAACAGCTACCAATAACAGTTTTCTAGGGAAGAGTTGAAAAACAGGGCAAATATATAGAGACGCTTCTTGAATATAGAGTCTCTCAGGCTTTAGCAATTTGTGGTTCAGAGATTTCCTAAGCCAGATACCATGTGTTTGCACTTAGCAGCCCTTTGTGGAAAGTTGTCTTCCATGATAATGTGTGATGGCTTTTTGCACCAACATACATTTTACCGTCTGCAACATCTTGTGCCTGAAAGTAAAATGTGTTAATTATGCGCTGTGTAAAAAGCCATCTTCTTTTGTTTTGAATCTGCCACCTGCAGATTTCATTTAAGGCTTTTGAGCCATTGTACTTAATAAGAAAATAGAATTGCTCATTTTCTCTATGCCATTTTATATTTCCTATGTCCCTCTAACTTCCTCTCATCATTTCTTTCCCAGGCCAAACAGTACTTGTTTGCTTATTTTTTCCTTGCATGGAAGATACTCACATCACTTGACATTCTTCTTGCACTTTTTAAGTCAATCAGAACAAAACACAGCATCTATTATGCATCTGCACCAGAGAACTTACCAGGGGGCATGACTGTATTTTCTACTTTGGGGTAGCTGATTTTTTTCCTTTTTCTAATAATTCCTAAACATTTAATCTGTTCCATTTTCTTTTCGTTTTACCTCTGCTGAGTACGGGGCTCACATCATTGCATAGCTATCCTAATGCTTCCCTATTTCAGAGCTCATTATTTTGCATGCAAATTTAAGGGGTTTCCCCTAGGTTAGCCACTGCTTTTCATTTAGCTACGATTAATTTCATGTGCCATTTTATTACCCAGTCACTCTGCATGAGGTCCTTCTGCAATCTCTGCTGCCAACTTTCATATTTATTATTCTAAATAGCTTTGTATCATCAGAACATTTTGTCATCTCACTGTTCAATCCCTTTCACAAGAACCTGTTGCACAATGAAGGACACGAATACGCAAAATATCTAGGCTGAAGAAAACTTTCATTGTCCACAGCACAAAAATAGCTCACCTAAAACAAAGGATCTGCATGAGAAGACACTCAAAACTCTTCTCTACTGCCTCTGATTTCTTTAACAGTAACAGCTGTGTCACCAACTCTTTGTTAGCCTCCACCTTGAAAGTGCTGTGTAAATTATTTCATTTTACACCCTTTTTCCAAGTTATGGAACTTTTCATAGGCTATGTACTTCTGTCTTTTATTAACTCTTCCAATTGCCTATAAACATTTGCCCTCAAAAATGCCAAGAATTAACCTGTATTTTTCATACTATCATCCAGGCAATCAACAACACAAACCTCTTCCTATATTTTAACAGCACGGTTTGGACTAAGGCAGAGGGATTTTCTGCATTAAGTGACAACTTTAAAAGGGAGAGAAAAGAAAAAAAAAAAAAGAAAAAAGATTGCAAGATATTATAAGAAAAAGAAAGAAAAACTTGTCCAAATTGTTTGGGTTGGAAGATTATGGCCAAATTATTAAAAATCTCTCCCAGTAATTTCACTAGGTACCAGGACACTAAGTACTGTTATGAATCTAGCACTAGGTTATTGCTATGAAAAGGAGAGATTGTGCATATTTTTAAAAGATGTATTTAATTTTTCTCAGTAGTAAATGAAAAGGGAAGTAAACTTCGTTGGAATATATATGCTTACCTCTTTTCATTCTTGCCTGAACTATTGGTTATCTTGAATTTAGTGTGGGAAATGAGGGGCAGAAGGAAGGTAAAATGCTACTTTCAGATCATCAGGTAAACCAGTGACTGAGATGAGAAACGACTGCAGGCATCCTACCTGTGAGGGCTTTGTACACGATATCACACAATCCACCTAGAGCAGTTGTCTGAAGATGGTACCTAGAGCTAAGCTAACAGAACTCTGACAAAGAACTAAAAAAGAGAAGCAGAGGAAGTCATGGTAAATTTTTAAAGAGGTTGTGAATGTAATACTAAAGACTCAGAAAAAGATACAAGAAATTGTAAATAGGATGATTAAAGACATGTTCTTCTACATGAGGAACAATGAACAATCTACTCACAAGCGCACAGAGGACAAAGGTCTCTAAAAGCAAGAAAAGAGGAGGAGACAAGCTAAAAACCATTCACTTTTTCTTACAGAAAAAGGTGGGAAATCAGATGAAACTGATTAGTATGTGGAATTTTTACACAGGTTGCAGATCAAATGCAGTCCGTACTACCACAGGAGACTGTGGATGCTCACCATATGCTTTAAAACTTTACACAAATTCATGGAAGAATAATCACCAATGACTACAGAACACATGGATGACATGGCTGGTTCTTATGTTTCTAAGCTCATGAAAATATTTTGACATTACAAAGCAAATGAAGGAAGGATTGTTTAATGGCAAAGCTAAGAAAGCAGTGGGATAGGTCATCCAGGAAAGTTATGGTATCTCAGCCATGGGAGATCTTAAAAAATGGTACAAAATAAGTATAGAGGATACTTGTTTATTGTACATCATCAACTGATCAATTTAAAGGTCTTTCTAAATTCTATGTGGTCATGTCCGGCCTGAGTCCAGGATATGTGTGAATATATTGTGTAGAAATAATCATTAGTACGGTAATGAGTAAAGGTTGACCACAAATCTCTTCTAGGATTTATCTTGAGTACTCACATATGTTTACAATCAGCAATTCTAAATAGAAATAGATTAATTAACATATAGTAGCTAAGACATTTAAAATGTCTCTTTGAACCATATCTGGACAGATCTTTTGAAACACAGATTTTAAAGAAGCAGTCACAGGAAATAACCCTGATATTTCTATACCAGTTTCAGAATTAACTGAAAATTAAGGCACAGAGTTTTATATATCATGGGGTTCAATTCCAGTTTCTGAGAACAGTTACGGATGGAGTTTGTGGGTTTTAAATTTATTGGCACTTGAACTGTTCTTAAATTGTAATCCCATTCCAAGTAAAATGCCTATACTTAGTAAGCAACACAACTATTCCACAGGTTACCACAGTGTAACATCAATGCTTGTATCTGATAATTGAAAAGAAATGAGATATTTGAAGAAAGTCATAAAATAAACCACATTAGGCAAATATGTAAGGAAAAGAACTTAGTACTAACCTGCCCCCTTTCAAAATTCGAGTGTCTTAGTCTCCTTTTGCAGGAATCTCCCAGGTCTCCAAATACTGTGATAAATACATTTGCATCAGTCCCTGATGCAGGCAACGTTCCCGTACGAACACCGATCGAGTAAAGAACTTCTGTCAAGAAAAGACATTACCAAATCAGACTATTTAGCAATGTAATTACCAAGCATTACAAACCAATTTATTTTAGGCAGAAGATTAATTTCAAGATCAAGGAATGAAGTTATAGTAATTGGCATTAATGTTCTGTCTGAGTCTCATATAGATTGCTAGTTACCCCCCAGTAGCACAGTGCAGCACTGGAGAGGAAACGGACGTTATGAATTAAGGCAACAAGCCCTGCTTGCTTTACAGAAAGAGAAAATGTCATAGTTCTGGACTCTTATCCAGTGGTTACCCAAATTCAAATGAAATTTCAAATCACAACGATTTCACTGGGCTTTGTAAAAAGCTTTGAATTCTTGTAGAAATGAAAGGTCTTAAATTGAGTTAAGATCAACTCTAACAACATTTTACCAAAGAAAAAGCACAAATGAAGATATAACAGATAAAATCCACTTTTTGTTCTGGGTCAGCTGAATTCTAGTTTAGTTTGGCATTTTGATAATTATGGCTAATATGAAACAATATCACAGAATCACAGAATATCAGGGATTGGAAGGAACCTTGAAAGATCATCTAGTCCAATCCCCCTGCCAGAGCAGGAACACCTACATCAGGTCACATAGGAGAAATGGCTCAACTATTTATACAGATATGTATTGTTATTATTATTATTATTATTATTATTCACCACAAAGTATGTCTTGCCATGAATTTTGGCTGATGAGTTATATAGTACATATTCCTTGAGGCAGCAAGACAGAGGATTTTTTTTTTATGGGTTCTGTAAGCTCTGTGAAGAATTAAATGTTATAACAGAGTGTTAAGATATATTTCCATTTGAAGTCTAGCCTTCACTTAGATATTAAATGCAAAAAGTTTTAAATATTTTATCTAAGACTTCTGTTCATAGACTATAATGGATGAGAATACTTTTCTAAATATTTTATAAAATGTAATCAGAACAAAGGAAGATGTTATCATATTTTAAATACGATGACAAAATGAAACAGAGCAAGCTGAGCTTTGAAGAAAACCTCAAAATAGATTGTTTTTTATCTTTGGGATTTATGGCATTATGACTTTGCATGTCTTTTTCAAATCTGTGATTTAGTTCCTTACCACGCAGAAATCAGTAGTTTTTTGAAAATTTCAACAGAAACATACTAATTGGGCTTCACGTATTTTCAGACTTCCAAACTGGTAGTTATCCTAGTGAAACCAATATATATCAGTTGTTTTAAAACAGAAAAAATGCTTTAACAATACATGTTATTAAAGACACCATATGGTTTACACAGGTATATTGAATGAATTTCAAAAATAATTTTGAGTGCTTTTTTATTTAAGTCCAGCAGCATACCCCTGAGTGGTGGCTCATCTGGCCTGACTGCTGCTAGCTCTGTCACCGTCTCAGATCCATCTTCTCCAAACAGACACTGGACTTCAGTGTGAAAGCCCAACTCCTCGTTAGTGTCCAGGTCTTTCAGCTGAAGCTGCATGCAGAATCAGAAGAAATTCATTTATCTGAGTGGTTCCATTTCTTATTTTCATCCCAAATGAAACTGACATTTCTTCCTATTATTAATGCCTGTACATGCTTTATAAAAGCTCCCTGGTAGTTGCTGCAAGCCACTGATTCTGCAGCCTGAAGTTTATAGGTGTATTCTTCCCCATGTATTGACAGAGGCATAGGACCCACTTGTAGGGAACTAATGAAGGATACAGGTTAAATTGACCTCTATATACTTGCAATTTCAGAAAGTTAAATGAATGAATACAGCTACATCAATCTTAATAGATAAGCCCATTTTGCAAAAACATTTGTTTTGCTGCTTTTTATTTGTTTACGTGTGACTTGCTATATCTCAGCTAGGATTTTCAAAGTTGGCAGAAATTAGTTGTCCAGTGGCCTTTGGGGCTCTCTGTGGAAATAAGTTATTTGAAGAATGGATTCCAATAGAAGGTGTGAGCTTAGATCCAGCTTCATTCCACCTGACTTTATATACTCAGTGGACACTGAACTAATTAGGTTCCAAATTTGTGAACTGAAAACCTCCAAACCAACTGAGGAAGCACGGCCTTGGAAGCTCATCTATCGTAACTACCGAGACAGCCAATGTGGAGATCAGATTCACAAGAGGGCAACTCAGATCGTGAATTTTATCCTAGGTCACATTATGAAACAGAATGACAAGCTATTACGCATATGCAGAAATTTTTCTGGTAACTATTATATGCATAATTGAATGTGATACATAGCTAATGACTACAATTTTGCAGAAATTATTTCTTCAGCCTTTGGAATCTCTTTGTGTAGAAATATTATATCCAAGATGTTAAAAACAAAAACAAACAAAAAGAAGCAAAAACTTAATTTCATCAAGACATTAAGTAATTCTTAGGCAGGGATTCCCAAAATTACTGTGGTGACTTATTACTACAGTTAACACCAGCAGCAGCAACAAAAGTTTATGGTACAGGATACACATACCACTGTTTGGAAACCCAAACTACAGATTTCCTTAGCGTTCCACTCTTAAAATTGTTGTCAAACTATCTTGCCCTTGAATTCCTAGAAATGTAATTACTGAACATTTTCCATTACTGCTTATGCTTTGTGCCCAGTGCTCCACAAGACCGAGCACAAAGCTTTCAGATGAAAGTAAACAATTCCCCATGACCATTTCCAGTATTAAACCATTCATTATTTGAATAAACAGTATTTTTCTTTAGATAGTATTAAATTCCACTAAAATTGCAGCCAGTCGTTTACCCATTTTTTGCAATTGTAAGAACTGAATTTTCTCACACTAAATGAGTAATTTCTTCTTATAAAAAAACGTCCTCCCTTAATTTTATCAATATAAACATCCCTGACTAAATATCAATAAGTATTAAAACCTCCTATCTGTACTATAATTAAACTAAATGTTACCTGCATATGCAGACAGACAGTCTGTGGAAACTGGACTCATAAAAATGAGATGTATAAATTTATGCAGACTTTGGCCTTAAAATAAAATGTGCCTGACAAATTCTTGTTAGTTGTAATTTTACATCTAAATTTGAACTTTATCTCCAATTCATATAATGTTTCTATATTCTATACAACCCCAAAAATATTTTGTGCTTTATTTTGGAAAGTGCCAGAAACTATTTTTAGAAAAAGGAAAAGCTACTTATTCTGTACTACATAAATCTTCAAAAGCTAAAGAAAAGAAATAAATGTTAGCTCAGGTTATATCATTTCCCACAGAAGCATGCAGAAAACCATAAGGAGATCAACAGGAAAAACTCTGAAGCTGCTGTAAACAGCTGAACAGAGAAAATGGACAGTAGCAAAAGGAATGTAGGGATTTTATCACCTTTTTTAGCCTTTACAGTTTCATCTGTAATCTGTGTTTTTGTGAAATTTCTGAAACTTTGGCTGTAACTTCGTTCACTTAAGGAGAAAGCAAGGAAAGGAATTCTTTTCAGCTGGGGCTGGGTGTGACCATTGATTCATGACTGACTGACTGACTGCCTCCTGTGGTCTCGCTATTTCTATACAGCATCTCTACTTTCTACTGCACTGTAAGAGCCCTGTTAAAGTGAAACCAACTTGCTACATGTTAGATTATGCTTCCATGTATAAATAATACGTAAACAGGCTAATAAATGAGTTATAGAAGTTATAAGCATGTTGCTGGCATAAGCAGCATATGTTACTGTGGCTTATGTTGTAGGTTGTAAATGCACTGGTAGAAGAGACTACATAGGTCTATAGCAACCAATTGACTTCTTGTGGATTGTTGCAATTTATAGCTACTAATAAACCAATTATTTAATAACTTTTTAAGTGTTTAAAAGTGCGTACAACAATCACTTAGCCAAAGCAGAAAGCTCACTATTGCATTTATGATTTTTCTGCCATGTTTTGAGCCACCAGTTCTGGAGGCTGAAGTTTTATATTGCTTAATCACAAAATGGACGTAGTGAGAGTAGCGTCAACAATTTTTTTTGAAGGCTTTGACAAATGACCTGGAGATGCAGATTTAAAATGAGAAATTAGGGGGTTTTATCTACTCTTTCCATTCTTGCAACCTAAACTGAAACTATAAAAATCAGCTGACAACACATTTGTGGAGAAAATGCAAACAAGATAAACTCCTTCGCTATCCACAGAGGAGCTCATAAACTCAGACTTAACGTTTCTTTAAGTACCATAAACCCAGCCACATTTTAGCCCAGAATGCAGCTGTTTCTAACATTTCCCATGAGAACAGTTTCTGGACCACATTAATTTAGGGAATCACCCTTTGATATTTTAAATCCACAGTAGGGTTAAGTTAGTGTGTGGGCCAGTTTAGAAAATCATTCTTCTACTAACTTCAGAATAATTAAAAGGTACATCCACAATTCTTTTGAGGCACTTGTCTTCAGACAGACTTCATTGACACAATTTTCCCTTGCATTAAATGTTAATCTTAAGTATTTCCCCAGGGCCCAAGTATTTTCAGGCCCAACACCTTTCTATTCAATCTTCCCACTTACCTGGGGAAAGGTATATATTTAAAATCTGGTTGAATAATAGGATTGACAGCACTAAGTCTTTTCTCCATCCATTTTTATGAGACCTCTTAAGTACATATTAAACTCCAATCAGATGTTTAAGACCCATCCATGACCATGATGTAATGAATGAATACTAAAGTATCAGCTTAATTGGTTTCCGTGAGTAGGTTGTTCTGTGTCAGGAGACGGTTGGTGGGGGATTATGCAGGGATTAACATTTCCTGACATTAGCAGGAAACACCACGTTCCATGTCAGATGAGGTGTGCAGAATCTATCTGAACATGTGTGGATAGGTGTAGATACATGCACTTCAGCAAGCACAAGGTAGATCTGCCCACCAAGAGATCGGGAAGCTGTACAGACAATCATCTGTAGACACCAGGTAAATGAAGCAAAAGATGCATGACCTTGCTAGTGTGGTACAAAGCAAAGCTAACAATCTCATCAAAGGACATTTACTGATATTATAAATAACATTACAGGTTTATACATAGTGTGGAATAGAATACCTTGTGAAGTTTAATTCCTCTTCCCAAGCAAGGACCAGGTAACACAAAGGAAACTTTCGTTATATCTCCAATATCACCAACAGTCAACTGTTAGAAAAACAAAGAAGAAGAATTAACTATATGTCGTATCTGACAATTTGGATTATATACTTTAAGGCCAGATAAAGAGATAAATAAAATAGGTAAAAATACTAGTCAAGGACATTTACATTAGGGTAAGGAAGTCCCATTGATGGAGTTAATTGGGACTCACATTTATGTCATAACTTATAGTTATTTTTCACTGGGAGAACTGGCTGCAGACGTAGGTCAACATATGAATAACAAGGATACATGTGACTGATTCTGTATTTCCAAGTCAAATTCACATTACTATTCTTTTTCCTTTACTTTCTTATTTGTCTCCTCTCTATCACATCTTCATTCTCAAACATGAACTGAAATTTTGACCTCAAGATGATTTTTAGCTTTGGCTATTGGTTCTGTTCTCAGTTATTCCAGTGCTCAAAAGAAAGGATGGCTGGTTTCCATAACTCATGTCATGCACTGCTGCTTGTGGCTTTTCATCTCACAGCAATTAAGCAAATGATGTTTGTATTGCCTTTTTTTTATTTTTTTTTTTTTGCAAAAGATGGGTAATGACTACTTTTCCATGTTTAAGAATGAAAATCTTTTGAGAGGGGTGACCCAGCTTCACAAATTTGTCCAGAAGCTACCATTAACTTCATGTGCAAACTACAGAATTAATATCTGCCCAGGACCAGGCTCACCGTAGAGAGAAATGGATTGGTTGATGTTTAAGAGGTAGAACATAACAGAAGTATGGGATAAATTCATTACATATTGCCTAACTGCTAAGACCTACTGGTCTTAATTCAAAGTTAATGAGACTTTTCATATCCAAGTTGACATTTGCTCAAGAGAGCTTTCATAAGTGATATGTATTAGCTCACATGAGAAAAGTTCTCCAAGTGATGTTTATTTAAGACAGGGAGGTATAAACACCAACTCTGACAGAAAATCATTCCACACAACTTCACATATGTCAACTACAACTGAAATTATTTTGTAATATTTACATGAAACAAAAAAGAAACCCACCAAAAATGGATTATCGTTCAGACTCTGAACTTTCTGTGCAAGGGATTTCCCTTTTCTTCCAAATACAACAACTTGAATATCAGGAACATCTTGTGGTGTTTGGATACAGTGCATCCACATTTGCCATCGTCCTCTGCTTTTAGTATCAAAATTTTTCGTGAGAAGAGATGTCACGGATGTTTCTACATTGAAAGTGAAGATATATTCAGAGTCTAAGTCATAAGACATTATCAATCAAAGGATACAAAATTACCCTGGCTGGGAGTGCTGGATCCAGCACAAGCAAGTCAGGCAACAAAGCCGTGAAACTCCCATTACTTATTTAACCCTGTGCAGATGTATAAAACCAGGCCAATAGCCTCGTGAGTCCATGTCAGAATGGTGCAGGGGCCATGCCTATCTTCTCCCTACTGTTCCATTGACAGGATACAACCTAGCAGCACCTGGAAACCCTTTAGTACTGCCATTTCCATCTGCTCCATCCCAGGCATTTTTCTTCCTCCTTTGCCTTTTTTTTAACGTTGCTGCCCCTCACTGTTGGGGCACCACTGCTCAGTTCAGATGATGTGAAATAGCTTTATGCTGTCTCTCTTCTGTTCTGCCATGCTATAGGATTCATGCAAATAAAGGACTCTTCTGCTGGTATTACCTTTGAGTGGAATTGCCACTTCCACAAAATCTTTCTTGGAGCGTTTATTGATCCAGTCATTGTGAACAAAAACATGCGTAGAAAAAGGGTAGAGGACTTCTTTTATAACAATTTTTTCCAAGAACCACTCATCTGATTGAAAATAAACAGAACATTATTAATTTATCCATTTTAAGCAGCAAAATGTTCTGCCCATGCAGACATAAGTTTCTATCTTTAGAAAATCAATAAAATGATTTTTTTTTGTGGGACTACTTAGGGAAATGAGACTTATGAAAATATATTGGCTATGTGTATAGGTGTTTCTCTCTATTCCTCTATACTCCAAAATATTTGATATAGTGAAGAAATCTTAAATTTTTACAGATCTTGTGAAATTAAACATAGGTTTGATTTAAGGATTTATTAGTGTTCCAATGGATGGAAAGACATCTGTTTGAGATCTCTAGGCACAAGTCCACCATAGGAAACAATATTAGAAATGTCCTAAAGGAAAAAGATCAAGATTTCTGCCACATCCACCAAAAAATCCACTCTAATAAGACACAAACTTCATCTGAAAGTTTTCTCTTGATTGAGGTCATTGTGCTGATTCTCTGGAAAGAAAGAGTTCGAAGACTCAAACCTCTGAGTCTTGGTAAACTTGGTTATACTCCAAGTCCTGGTGAAGTCAATGAAAATTTGATCATTAATTTCAATGTTACCATCCAGGAAATAAATGGGAAATAATCCCCAAATCAGATTTTCTTTCCAAGTCTGAGTTTAACCTATAGGGTCATTTTACAATCACTTTTTTGGTAAAGATAAAAGAACAAGAGACTCAGTTTATCATGCTCTGGAACAATTGTATTTCTGTTATCAACATTATCTGCAGAAGCAGATATGATATCTATAAACTCTCTCCTCTGTTGTCTCTAAAAATTGCCAGGCCAAAATTGTAGCCAAAGTAGAAGAAAATATCAATGCATGTTGCTCTTTGTTGTTGCTATTTTTAAGAAGTGTGCGATTTTCTTTAACTCCAGCAGCTGCAGGTTGGAAAGAGGATAAGAAAAAATGCTGCAGGAAGTACCGCCTCATTATCTGCTACTTAACTGCACATATCCAGAACCCCTAAAAAATAATGTATTTCTAATAAGTTAGAAGAAAAAAGCCAAAGAACCTTTCTTCCATGTTCCACTTCCTAATGTGAGGAACTCATTTGCTGTGCATATCTCTACCTAGAAAAATTTAGTTCTGAAAAAAAAAGTCCATAGTCCACATAGTCCAAAGATGTAGAGGAGGAAAACATGACAAAAATTACAAAAGCATGATGTCATATTGCTTCCTGAAAACCAAAAGCTTTTTTGACTGTAGTCACAAAAACATAGTAGCTTTTGTGGAGAAAGGTTTCACACATAATTTTACCATTTATTGTCACTAAATTTGCTGAGAATCCTTTGGACGTTTCAGTAAAACCAAGCTGGGTACATGACATGTATAGTCCAACAGAAATAATGAAGAGAAGAAAATTTAGAGTAATTTTAAATTTTCTACAACCTTTTAAAAACACGTGTGACTTTTAATCTTAAATTTAAAATATTTTGGAAGTTATAGGACTTCCTAAATGTGATAATCTATATTATTATTACTGTTCTTTAACTGAAAAACTTGCTGACCTTTTTTTAAACTCTTAAATCCAACAATAACTTGGTTCAGCTTGCCAAGGTATACTGCTTTGATTTTGAAAACATCCACCTGCAATACAAAAATATTTAAAAGACATTTTAGTTAAACTTAATATGCAACTTCTTTTGAATGTTTATCAGTTTAGCCTTTTGTGTCATTAATTTGCATCTCAGTGGAAGCAAATTGATCTCGTTCATGCTGTTCTGTTGCCTTTGAGTTCCATAATGAAACATTACATGCTATAATTCATATTTTCTGATCCAATGAATATTATGAATAATGAATTTCCAAATGTTGCTGTATTTAATATGAAGTAATTTTAGAAACATCAGATAAACACACACTAGCAATACAGTGCTCATTTCTAGTACCTTCACAGAATGAAATACCCAAATCAAATCAGCTAAAATCAGATCAGCTACTATGTAGAAAGTTTAATCCAGAATCTATCTGTCAATGAACCTAATGAATAAAAGGTGTCCAATAATTCTGAAAATCTGGAGCAATTTCTTTTTCACTAAAATTCAGTTAACTTAGTGGGAATTAGGAAGGGGTTAGTGGGAAATGGAAGTCAAATGAACAGTATCTAGGAAGGTTTCAGCCACTGTACTATTGGGATAAGGATTTTTCATTGAAGCCATCTCCTTGATAGATCAAATGTTTCACATACAACAGACTTGCATGATGAGTAGACCAAAAGTAATCTTCCCTTTTTTCCCCTACCGTAAATCTTCGTGGTATGTTCACCTTCTTGGCATATATATGCTTGTCTTCTATTGGCGCAGTTGTCTTCCTTCATTAGCAATGGGAAAGCTCACCTAAGTATGCACACTGACACTGGGATTTGGAAACATATTACTCATGAAAAGATTAGTCTAGTCTTTTGGGAAACCAGTCGGGAAATAAAATCTCCACAAGTAAACCTGTTTTATTTCTTGTGACTTCAGGAGCTACCCTGCTGTAGACAGAAGCAGTTGTCTTGGAAAGGTTGGATTGAAAATGTAATTTGAAGACAGAAGTTTGGGACCAGTTTGGGGGTTTGAAAACAAGCAATAAAAACTTATATTGTTCCCACAGTTGCTGCCAAGTACAACTCACAAAAATTCATGCTACCTGTGAGAACCAAATTTATCACAAGAGTCTTCTAGAAAAAAAAGAACAAAGACGAAAAACAGTGAATGAGGCATTTGAGAGCAAGTTGGAGCAAAGAGAACTGTGAGAGTATGAATATGGAAAAAGTTGTAACCTGCAATCTTTTCTGTAAGAAGAAGATTAGGGTGCTATAGCCCAGGATATAGAAAAGACCATTAGAGTTTCAGGAGAAGGATTTAGCCTCCCACACAGGCATATTCAAAAACTGACAGAGAATCTGGATTACACGGAATAAAAGCTTGTGAATTTGTAGATGAATTATATTTCCATTGGAGTGAGTATTCACAGAAGTTGATTATATTATTCACATATTTTTCTTTATAAGTTTTAGTCTAAAAGAAAATTTAACATAAATTCTTATAAAATAAAGAATAAAAAAAAAGCTTGATGGTTCAGTTTTTTGAAAGAAACAGGATGAGTCCGTCCCTCTTTTAGTCTGTACTGATACCTCATGCACTGTAGCAAGCAGCCTTGCCCTTCAGATTTCTCTAAGGTATTATCTTTAAGATATATTATATATAACTATTACCTATATCACTGAAAAGATTAATCTATAAAATTCCCTACATTACTTCTAATAGCCAAATGAGTGCTACTATTCTGTCATTACTATTTTCAGATTTATTTTGTGAACTCCGAGCTAGCAGTTTGATCAGTTCTTGACAAACATGACATCGGGCTTGCATAGTCTCTTCCACAACAGAGAAAGAAAACACAGGAATACAAAGGACATAATAAGTAAGAAAAATTGAGTTTTGTTTTCATGCAAAAAACATTGTGTCTTTCTTCTAGAATCTTTCGAAGTGAAAAGAAAGCAGATAAAATAAACAGAGGCAAGTTTAGAGAATAAATGAAGCGTATTGAAAGCAGATTTCTCTAAATTTCTACATCAGAGAACAAACTAACCCAGGTTGGCTGGCAACAATTAAATGCTCCCTCCTGTCCTCCCCAAAAGAAGATGCCTATGTACTTTGCAACAGTTTTATTATTCTCTTACCACAAAAATAAAAAACCTTTCAAACCTAAACTCAGAGCAAACAATAAAGTCTAGTACAGTATCAGCTAGACATTTCCTTTTGTTCTGAAATAGATATTTCTTTTTGATCTGAAATTTGTTTGGTTACTTTGTTCGTATGCCAGTAACTACTCCAGGAATTACTCTTCTAGGAAAAGCTCTTTAAGCCTCAAAAAGCAATATGTTTACAATGTTGAAAAGTGATAAGTGGGTGGAAGAATTGGAAAATTGAAACAATAAAACTCTGCTTGGAACACTGACATTAGCATTCAGTAAAGTTAACAGGAAAAGGCCATGGCCTCAAGTAGACACAGAAGCAAGATATCCAAGAAATGTTATCAGTTCTATCAATCAGACATGTTTTGACAAAGCACTGATAACACTCTGGCTTTAACAGTCTAGAATATTAAAATAGAACTTTTAGAGTATATTTAGCCCAACTGAAAATTACTTCATGGACCTCTTTCACTGAAGCACAATGCTGATTATGTGTAAAAGCAACAATGTTACCTATGGAGAGAATCACCTCTTACTTGCAAGAAAAAATTATGTCTACATAGATTATAAAACATTAGTATTTTTGACCATGAAAGGTTTCATGTAAACATAAGAAGACACTCACAGATACAGTTAGATTTTTCCTTATATTTTACCTGCCCTCTAGAAAAAGTGATCAGGCTGTTTCTTGAGTTAAGCCATCGTTTCCCCGAATCACTCTTTTCTCCTTGTATATAAATATAGGCTGCACCAGTGGCATCTGCTTTCTTCAAGTCTCCTGTGTGTAAATGGACTGCATACTCCACAACTTCAGAAAAAAGAAACACACACAAAACCAAAAAGTCAACAGGAGAAAATGCTTGTCTTCTTACCCAATACCCACAAACCAGGGTAGAAAAATTTGCAAATTTCATTGGAATCCCAGATTGCCTCACAGAACAGGGAGAAGGTCTCCAGTCCTGGTAACATACATAACCAAAATACTTGCCTGCTGCATCACTCCCCGTTTGGCAATCCAAGATTACAGAGCTGTTTTGCTCTTGCACCAGTCCCAGAAAATCTCCTGAGTGAGCACAGGATCTCCTACATACTGCCCCCTTCCCACAAGGTAGGGAATCCCTTTCTATGAAATACTTTTACACCCTTTTGGGGAAGTCTAATTTCAGGTCTCTAAGACTATTTACTGATATTTCTTTGCTCCTTCCTTCCCTCTGCATGTATTATTTTCTCCTAGAAATGAAACGGGAGCTTACGCTTATAAAGTGGCTTAGAAGAAAGCTGGGAACTGATTGTCTTAACCTTTAAACTCATGCAATTATCTCCCAATGAATGACCACATCAGGACAATCAATTTTTCTCACTAGTCAGACCGCAATACTATTACAATGTTCTTGAAGTTAAAACACATTAAAGTGAAACAAAAGTAATTAATTTAAAGTTATTTCATCAGCTTTAATATATAAATAGAAAAACATCTTCATGTTTTGTATCAGTCTCCAAAGAACCTCCCATGTACTTTCATCTGAGTGAAATTCAAGTTCAATGGAAACCATTCTTGATTTTTCTCAGCTGTTGTCCTAGTACAGCAATTAGAAGACACACCTGCCACCACTACATGGAGCTTCTGCTTCCTTGCCACTTTAAAACACAATATACAGAGCAGTCATGCGAGAGAGACCACATTCTATTAATTCTGAGGAAACTTCACAGAAAACTACTGTATTTATTCATTTTCTAAATGACCTACGTTGGCCCCTGAGTTTATCACAGAAGGAAGGAAACACTTAAACACAAGCAGGTCACAATCTCAATATTCATGGTTATTTGCATCGTGTTAACAAGGAGCCAGGAAAAATAAGAAGGCTTTGTGGGGTTGGTTTGTTTGCTCATTTGATACTCATTTGTATAATGCTGATGCTGTCACTTCAGAAATCTAACTTTGGTGGCTATATTAGGAATATGATCCTTATGCAGTCAATGGGGAAAGGCGAGAGCTCTAGAGAACACCTACGATGGATTCCCATATATTCTAGGGATAGACATTAATAGCTAGGAGTCTAAACTTAGTTGATCTGTATGTACCTCTGCTTCCAACCACAAGTGTCATTACTTCAGCCGAAGTAAAAAGTTACTATTTTGCAGCAGCACAGGTTGGTAAAACTACCTTTCTAATATTTTTAAGAAGGAGGAAACCATGTTATCCACCGCAAAATGCAGTCACATTCGGAATGCGAGTAATAGACAATGCACAAGTACCAAGATAGTATTCAACAATGCATATATTATCTCTTGAACTTTTTTGTCACAAGCTTCGCAATTGATTTTACTATTTTTTTTTTTTTAAAGGACTGAGTGCCCTTAAAATCCAACATTTCACAAGTACTGAGCTATCTTTGACTACTCCAAACTATTCAGTCCTGACTCCCACTGCCTTCATCACTGGCACAGTAAAGCAGATATAGACAACATCTAGACTATGTGACAGTTACGTGCTGGAGAAAGTCTTCCAGCCTCTCTCTGCCCCTTGTTCCTACCTGGGACCTGGCTGGCTGTACAACTTCTGCTTTCCTGGGACACACATGTGTGCAAAGAAGGGAAATGGTGCTTTACAGAGACACGAAAGTCTCACAATTAACAATACAAGCCAGAAGATAAAATATACATTATTCAAGTCTGAAATATATATTTCAGGAATATACATTCCTGAATATATTCTGTCACAGGATAAACAAATACCTGAGTATAGATCTTGGAAACATCTCATATTTTCAGTACAGTTCGCTGCTTGAGTCAACTTTATTCCAAGATACAAATGGCCCAATTTAGTCAAACTGTACATCCTTTAAAAAGATATAATTATGAGAAATTTGTGGTAGGTTTGAGAATGATTTTTAAAACCCAGAAGCTAAGGCTGTCATTTATTTTCATGCGTAGGTGATATGAAAACAAGTAAGGTGGGGAAAAACTGTTCTGAGGATACTTATTTTTAAGCTTTTCCTACAGCTCTTTTCACAAGCTGGTGCTAATCGTATTGAGTGTTATAACTAACGGCCTGAATTCAAATATTGTAACATCTTATATAGCTATTTCTTTATCTGTCTAAAATAAAAAGGTCACATCACCGTAAGAAGGGTCCTAAAGGGTGGGTTTGCATACTGATTGAAAAATTAACATCTAAAAGGATTAATTAAATAACAAGGGATCAGGCCACTAATAAAGTTGTGCTCATTGCAATAAAATTCTGAAATGCCTTTGTTTCTTTACATCTTTTACTACATGGGTATGACATCTGAGAAACCCTGTTCTCTGAAAAGTAAATTTATTTCACTGCAACCAGGGTTACTTTACTTTGGGGACTTCCACCTTTTTTAATAATTTCAAGCAAGAGCTGAGAAAATTAACGGCATCACTTCTATTTGCTGGTAAGAAGTAAATCAAAAGTTTTCCTAGACTTGGGGTCCTAACGTATCTCATCCCTTTTTTCAAGGCAGTTAAATATGTGCCACCTGGTGAAAGACAACGCAGCTGCATTCCAGTCAGTGCAGTGATACAGACTTGCTTTTGCTGGACATCCAGCTAATTGAACATAGATGAGCTGCCCAGGTGGCTCTTTGGCATTTAACCAGCGGTGGTTTTGCTTTTAGAGGAGTTAGGACATGAAGGTAAGACTCTGTGTTACTCATCTAGAGCATTGCCGATATGCCTTGGTTGTATAAGCACATGCGTTGAAGTCAAAAGGCTACTTGTGTGAATAAGATCAGAAGAGTTTGGCCCACAGACCTGACCACTCATGTAGGATGGATTAGAAATCACAACGCTCTCAATTATCTTCACTGGTTTTGTCCAGAATCATTAGTCTACTAAATCCCAAGCTTAGCTTTAATCACACAAGAAGTATTCAAAGGAGATAAACACTGAAAATTGGAAACATATCTAACATTTTTGTTAGGTCAGTGTTTTTTAGTTGAATCTGCTGAATCTGTTGATGCATAATTTAAAGCTTAGCATAGTCCCAGCAAAAGGACTTCTACTTAAGCAAAACAAAAATATACCAAGTAACACCTACACAAGAGATGGTGGGAAATGGGGTAAAAGTTCCTCTGGTGAGTTTGGGATGATTCTCACTTTCAGATGAACAACATACCCCAATAAAAATTTACTAAAATAAGATGTTCTATTCAACTTCATTCTTTGTCTCTTCCCATTCCTATTTATAAAAGTTCTGTTTCAGATGTAAGCCAATGCAGTGTGAAACTGAAAGTGATCACCTAATGCTCATTAAAAAAAAGGGAAAAAAACATGGATTAAAGATGGGACAGAAGGTGTTGCTTTGAATTTGCCTTTTTTTTTGTGTGATTGTTGAATTTACTATGTACTATATGCTCAAATATGCTTTATTGTGATAATTCAGTAATATTTGCCCACAGAACTCCCAATGGGCTTTTCCAGGGTAAATGGTTTAAATGATGCAATCACATCCTTTCTGAATGTCAGAGAGATAGTTAAACCTTTTACACCATTGTAAATTAGGGTTTGTAATGAAATCAGGTAATGCAGGTAATTTTTGCAATGGGGAGGAAACAGCAAGAAGAGTTGTCAGGGAGGAAATGAACCCTTTCTCCTGCTGAAGCTTTCAAGACCTTTCTCTTCCTGCTGTACTTAGTTAAAAAAAAAATATGTGGAAACCTAAATTTGATTCTTAGCCCTGCTAATTTATCACACAAGAAGTTTCAAAAAATTAAACAAACATGATTAACTTCACCATCTCTACGCAAGACAGTCAGTTTATGTGAGTTTGGCTTAAAGTGATAAACCAGGTAAGTCAAAAAACTATATTAACTGTATATGCTCAAACACATCATGGTACACTAGTACATAATAATAATCTATTGCGATTAAGAGAGCAGCGGAAATGTTATATTTTATCTATTAATTACAGACCATGAATTCGGGTGATTTTTAATAAGGATCAATATGTTAATACAGATTATGTGAGCAATCACATAAAAATGAATGCGTTTTTCCTCTAGGAATCAAACTGAAATACAAGCAAGAAGCAGAAATTTTAGACTGAATTAGTACTGGGGCTACAAAGAATAAGACTGATATTAACACTTCCAGTTATAGATCACTGGATTCCACAAAAAGGTTCTTAAGAAACTTCCTAGGTTAGTGGATACTTCCCATCTACAGAATAATTTTGGAGGGAGAGTATATACATATCTTATCCCTACAGATTTTCTAAGAAAAAATACCTTAACTTTCTAATATAGCTCAAAAGTGAATTTACAATTCAGGATTTTGAAGGGTGCATTCTAGGAAAAAAAAAAAGTTTGTTTCGATTCCTAGAGGTTTTATATGTATTTAATCTTTTAGCAGTATTAAATTCTGAAAATAATTACCCACACCTCCAATTTTTCCCAAGCATTCATAAACAAATTGGAAAAATAGACTCTTTTAATAAGCCCTAGTTTTACTATATTCAGCATTGTAAATCCTGCATATATTACATCCAACATCCAATGTTCTTTTGAATCTGATGGATCAAAACCGTAAAATAATATTAATTTTTTTCAATACATGAATACAAGGCTACTAATTGTTCAAAATTATGCAAACCCACACAAAACCAGAGAATTAAAAGATCTTCAGTGTTCTGTTTGTTCAAGTTTCAACTTTAAATGGGATGAAAACTTTAGGAAAATCTCCTTAGAGAATCACGTGTAAAAGTTCATATGGATTATTTTATTTCTTTTTCTGGGATGCTTCCATCTTTTTCTATTAGTTTCTGTTTGAGCAGAACACTCTGTACTATAGCCTCTAGCAATAAACCTCTTAACTGTCACTAAAAGCTTCAGTATCTGATCTTTACTATCCCCATCAATTCTCTTTATTCTAATGAGCTGGATGAATGGGAAGCCTGTTTTTAAATATCTAGTGATGACGTTATCTGTATGAAATTGGTTGGTTCTCTCCGTATTTATTGAGGGTGGGCTGGGAGAAATTGCTTTATTATCTCTCTGGCATCATACAACTCACGTGTTACTAGCAGCAGAGAAACATGTATTTTAGTATATATTTTATGTGGACCATTATTTGTGCTATAAATCCCTCATCAGCACCAATAAATTACGAGTGCAATTGAAATTCTTGGATATTTCTTTGCGGACTAATTGTAACACTTTTTAAAAATTCTCTCTCTGTTTCGTAGGGTTTTTGCAACTCATTCTAAAAAAATTCACTGTGTTTCTAGGTCGCATATATTTCTTTGTGAATACGAAGATTCAGGTAATATCACACAGTAGAAGATACTTTGTACACATCTTCAGCTGTCATAGCATTAATTTGAAGAGATAATAAATAATCAAGAGCTAAAACCAGAACATCATCTAACATGAAAGAAACCAAATCCTGTGTTTGGTGTCAGCAGTCACAGCATCTGTCATAATCCTGATATCAATGATTTCTGTTTTCTCAGCTTTCTTTTGTGATAAATGCATGTGCAAAATCATCACATTCCTTAATATCGAATCCTTCTGGAAATCCTCACACAGCATTTTAGACCCCAAAGAGATACTGGTATTCCAATGATAGATCCTGACCCCAGCAGCAAAAAAGGACTTAGCTTACCAGGCAGAGGCTCCTGATCTGCATAGAGAGCGGGCAGTTCCACACATTTGTCTTCATTAGGGTTGAACCAGCAGTCAAAAGCTAAGTACATCTCTTCCTTTGTGCCTGTGTGCTTCATATGTAGCAAATCTAAGTGCCATGGCTGTTTCAGCTCACTATGTGGGCCAGTTACTTGAACTTTGTATATTGACCCAATATCTGCCAGTTCATCCTGTGTGAGAAAACAGAGAAGATGAATGGATCTGGTTCTAATCATGCCAGATCAAATGCAGTTGACAGCTGTAAGCAACAGTTGAACAAACTTCAGTAGTTAAAGAATTCAGGCAGATTTATAACTGCTACTATTTTCCCCCTTTTTAATCCATATAAAATTGATTTTCTAACGTGAGTGAGGAGATGGAGTGCCTGAGGTTTGGTGTCAGGGAACGAGTGATGGCAGTCACTGCTGAAATTTGTACACAGAACCAGAACAAGGCACAGTGTTCATATGTATTACACTGACTCAGTAGACTATTTGAAGGCACAGAAGCTTTAGTGAATTCTAAAGATTTTGAACACTATTAGAAATATTTCTTACCACTTATGATATAAAAATAGTGCAATTAACTATAAACTCAAAGGATATTTAATTGAATTTTGAGGAAACATCCAAGAGATCCTCCCATCTTTACCCTAAAACATGCTTTTATATAGAAGCTGTCAATTAGAATTTTCTTTTTCTTGGATTCATGCTTGAAAAAAAAAGCTTCTAGTTATACTGGGGATAGTACAACATCTCTATGACCATTGCTTGAGTAAGTTAAAGGAGAGGAAGCCATAGATAACTGTAGTTATTGGTTTTAAACCAGTTCTTTTTCCCTGCAAGGAAAAAAGCAGGGAGAAAACAGAAGCTGTCTTTTCTTCTTCCTATTCTCTACTTCTCATATTCTTTCCCCTGCTCTTTAATGTCTAACAGTGCCCAGTGAATAAAAGTGCATGTGACAGCCTTTCCTCTGACAGGACAATTCCGGTTTTATACTTTTTCTTTATATTTACCAGATTTTTTGGAAATAACTTAACCTCGGAAACAACTTGTAAATAACTTAACCTTCTGAGTACTCCTCATTTTGGACCATGTTTATGGCATAGGGTAGTCTGCTTAATTCCACTTTCATTAAAGAAAACAGGAACATCAAAACCCAGCCAATTATTTCTTTAGCTCAGCCATTAAGTTCAATTTCCCTGACTAGTAAGAAGAATAATTTGGAAACATTTTCTTCATTCACAATTCAAAGGCTATTTTCTGATGAACCCCAAAATGAAAAGTAAAATATTTTCATGCACTCTTTGGGCTTTCTGCCAGGGCTTCCTTCACCTCATTTTCTCTTGCTACCTGCTTCCACAGTTCCAGCAGTCAGTCCTGAAGAAACATCTCTCAGGATGTGGCTACTTGGACACATTTCGCTTGTGAAGTTCCCATTTCCCTGTCTGCCCACTTGTTCCCATTCCCTCAGTCCTGCCTTTGTTTCTGCAGCTGCAGGATGAACCAATCAAGGTTAAAACTTTCAGTTTTCTTTTAGGGATTAACCAATTTCCTCAAAAACCCACAATGGACAAAGAAAGATGGAGTAATCAGAACAAGAACAGGGCAAGCACTGGTCACACTTCCCTTAATAGCTTCCAGCATTTTGTGGCTCAGGGATCTCCTGAGCCAGAGGGAGTGTCTGCAGTGTTTACCTTCAGGTAAACGCTACCAAACTGGTCTTTCATGGAGAGCTAAACCAGAAAAAGGTAAGAGTAACACAGCATTGGCCCTGGGAAGGAATTACAGCTACAAAAGGGAAGGAAGAGCATGGGGAAAACAACCAGGATGCAATTCAGTGAAAGTAGACCTTAGGTGCTTGTTAATATTTAAGTTAATGGGTAACAGGAGGAAGTGAAGAGAGATGATGGCAGGGCAGAAGAACTGAATAAAAGAGAAGACTTGGGGTAAAAAGGAGCTGATCAAGAAGAAAAAGAAAGTGATAACAACAGGCAAAAAGGAAAAAAGAAACCACATAAAAAAAGAGTTAGCCCAAAGAAACTTGGTGGCAGAAATGGATGTATTACATGAGAGAGAAAAATGAACTTTCCTTAAGTTTCATCTCATTTAGGATTCTTCCTTCTCCATCATTGGCTCCAAAAGCTCTACAGTGTCCCCTGGCATATTGAATGTTTACAAATTACTTACTTCCATGAGATCAACAAAACCTGTAAATCGGTACCCGCAGCGTGGTATATACTGTGATATGCACCCAGGGACCAATTCGCTCACTTAAGCATTCTCAGTATGAGACACTAGGAGAACCTGCTCATTCAAAAACCATTGTTCAAATGACAGCGTTGCTGTCTACAAACAAAAATGATGACCTGTGCCATACTACACAGAGGACTTAAAAATCAATATGGTAGTTTAGTTTAAAGAAACCATTTATCTCAGAATTAAGTGGGCTATTGGCTACATGATTCTTAGGCTTTTCTTTCAATAGAGAGAGGTTGAAGTACTTTGATCTGAATTGCTTTTCCTGTAACTTCAAGTGGCAACTTTTTGTGACTCAGGTTGCCATAGAAGATAAAAAAAAGACATATTGGATCTTCTTCATTGCTCCAGTCAGATCCGGTGATGTCCATTATCCAGAGACCTGATGGCTTCATGTTGATTTCAGGCAGTTTAGGACTAGAAGTCAATCTTCTACCTTTAAAAATTATCAAAGAGAAAGAGGAAAGATGACAGCATGAGAGAACAGCGTAATATAGCAGGACCAAAGCCTTTATGGTACACAAATAAACCCTATTTGCGGGTTACGTTGTATCTATAGCAACAGTTCACTAAGAATAACACATCAATACCTTTATTATACTTTTTGCCAAGAATTTAACAACTTAATGTTCTTTCTGGTTTTTCGTTTTGGTGTTGTTTTGTTGTTTTTTTTAATGTAGTTTCAGAAGTATTTTCTTGATGCCAAGGTATTTTCCTTGTAATGTTTGGAAGTAATTGCTGAGAGAACATTCAGGCACATTTTAGAGGTCTAATGAATTGTTCTTTAAAAAAAGCAATCAATGTTACTAAAACCAATTTATCATTTAGAAGCACCAGCCACCTGTAGCATGTAGGCATCTAATGCAAAATGAATAACACTAATGAATTTTGCTTGTAACAAAATCATACCTAGAACTATAATATGTGCTGTAATAGTGTGAGACTGACAGGTAAACCAGTAATAAACATACCAGAACCATTGCTTTGTTCTGTTGAATAATACCACAGGTAAAGACTAAGCTCATTTCACTAAAGTAACTTTACTCTCGATTTCAAATGAGATCCTAAACTGACTGAAAAGTGGTACATACCAGGTATGATTTTGCTATAATTGTAAGATCAAACTGAAAACTCAGATTTTCAGTTAAAGAAAGATACTACAGAGATTGGAAAGAGCTGTAGCCACATTAAATATATATATATTTATATAAAAGCAGGCAGGCCAATTTTGCAGAAGAGCTTACCAAGTGTCACAATCTCACAAACAGTCTCACATAATCCCAGATGTGTATCAAGCCAGTTCCACAATGGGAAGACCCATTCTTTGTCTGAGTCTTGTGATTCCTTGACTGTTACCATCTTCAGGTACATCCCAGCCCCGTAGCCTTCTCCATCATGGCCTATGACCACTTTTTGCAAATGACTCAGAGAAACAGCTTCCACCAAAAATGAATCCACCTGTAAGAAAGGGAAATACTTTCTAAAATAGAGCTTGGACCTGAGTCTCCTTGAACTTCAAGGAAAATGTAGTCCAGGATTCAGCTGGATATTTAAAATTTGTGTCTGGGTTTGTTTTTTTTTTATATATAATATTTAATATAAAGTCTCCCCTCTGAATCTGAGAAAGTACACACTGACTATACCTAACGCTGAATCCCCCATTCATCATTAATGATGCATTGTAACTTCATTTTGCCTTTGGATAATATGGATCATTTCATCAATCATTTCATTTACATTTAAATGCATCAGCCTCAAACTTCTGACAGTCAAACAGCTAAGACAAGATTTAGGTACTAATCAAATGTCTCTTTCAGAGTACTTCTAGTTTCTAAAATTTATCATACAAACCTAGATTAACAGTCCTAAAGAAAAGTTAGAAATCTAAAAAGTGTATGTTCACTCCAAAATAGTTTATTAATTCTTCTCAATAGTCAGAAAAACCTGTCTTTTTTCTTTTTTCTTGCAAAATGAAAAATACTTTTTTTTAATGAAAAAACTTTTAATTAAGAAATCTAGGGAATAAATCTACTCATGAAGGTGAATTAAAATAATTACTGTAGAGTGTTATTTTCTGTATATAGGCATAGCCCGGAGATATACACAGAAATAAAATTTATAAATTCTCTCCATTTGTTACTGATTCTACTTTTACCCTGCCAAATCATGTGCTAATTGTCTAATGAAATAATTTCACAGAAATCTAAAAATCACCTTGACAATATACATCTTCCTAGTGCACTTTTTCAAACTTCAGTTTTTAGTGAGTGAATCTCTCATAGGAAAGCCCAATGCACAAGAGAGGAGTTTTATTGTTATTGGCCATCTAGAAACACTGGATTTACGTGCATTCACTTCTCTAAGTGGACTTCATGTCTCTTGTCTAAACTTACTGAGTAGACATTGAGTTAGTACTTCATGTGGGATTGTGGTTACAGAAGTATCATTGATTGCAAAAGTCTCCCTTATTTTGAATTACTGATGACCAATTTGTTGCTACCTATGCTGTCCTATATTTGGAAGGGAAGAAGTCAGAAGCGTGATCACAGAGGTTCCCCCCAGTAATCTCCTTCCAGTATGCTCATGTGGAGCCTTTGTTATCATGTAGGGATGCTCTTTTGTACAAGAAGGAAATAACACTGGTGTTGGTCTACTGCAAAAATCTGGAAGGTAAATTCTGTTTTCAAATTCTTGCTTATCTGTTGCAAGATGCATTCTGAGCAGGCATTAAGTGATACTTAACACAGCGTTAACCTCTGCATAGGGAAGACAACTTTTTTGTGCCATTACCTTATTCCTTTGAAATTTTCTTCCTTTTGCTAAAGACGTATGAAGTTTCCTCACACCAGTGTCCCCTCTTTTGCCATAGAGAGTGACAGAAACATTTGCAAAAGTTTCTGCTCCCCAACGGTCACCAATGTGTACAGAGACAACATACTTATAAACTGCACACAAAGAAAGAAAAAAAGTTTAAATAAAGCTGATTACATACAAGGTGTACTTAAAAGAAAACAGCAACACAATTTAGTAAAACTACTGCTTGTTTTCATTTCTGCAGCTACCCAAAAATCTGCTACACAGTGATTGCAATATGCTTTATGAAGCCGGTCTCTTTATGCTAAGCTCAGTGAAGACTTTCCATTAGTTTCCTTAGAAATTCAAAGGAAATTGGACTTGGACAATTTAGACTTTGACAAATTCTTCCCAATCCTATTCTACTGTACAAGATGTGGAAAATAAGAACTCATCTGAGTTTGCTCAGGGACTGTTAGGAACTGAATTATCTATGCAGTAGATAATAACACTCACAGGTCAAAGAATAAGACACTATGTAAAGTTTACATAAATTAGAATAGCAGAGACATAACATAGCATCTTAATACATGACATGACATACAAGTATAAAAATTTACAAAAGGTACTTAAAAGTTTAAGGTGCTTCTATGGTACTCCTGTATAAATGCACTTCTGCACACTCAGATTGGATTTTCTTCTGAGAAGGATCATTATATTTTATATATATCCATACTCATACAAAAAGAATAAGCAAAATTTTTCAAATGTCATTTTAATGTACAGTCCTGCTGAGTTAACATTTAAGTAACATAATGCTATAGTTTCTTTTAAGGTCATGAATAAACTTGAAGTATTCAGGGAGCAGAACTTCAGGAAACTTAGTTTACAAAAGCCGTCGTTTCTAATTACTTTTATCTCACATGAAACTGCCAACTTTTCTGAACAAATTTAGCACTTCTATAGGTTTTCACATTCCAAGTGCATCTCTGAATATACTCAGAAACTCCCAGAATGTTTTTCCTCAGGGAAAAACAAAACACTTTTTTGTACAATGAGGATTATTCTTGATACTTCTGTTAGTAACTAAAGCTGTTATAAGCTAAGTAATTGAATAGTAAGCCTACTAAAGCTATTAGAAGCTAAATAATTCAATAGTAAGCCTACTACAAACCATTTCCATGACTCTGAAAATGTGCTTTGTTTTTAAAAAGTAAAGTTATATTGTTTAATTTTGCCCACTTAGAATCATGCAGAAGATTTAGCAACTATGAAATGTGTCTTAACTGGAAAATTTCCTAAGTGGTCAGCATTTTCACAGTGCATATATGAAGACAATTGCAATAGAGCTGCTGAAGATACCAAATTCAGACAAAGTTCTGTATTATGTCTGTGACATTGACTTCTTTCCAAGAGGTTAGTTTACCTTGTTTATATCTTGTCTCTCTTTTTACCTGGTAAAGTTTTCTGATCCTCATTGACTGCAGGGAATTCTTTCACCAGTTCCTTGTCTTCTCTGTTAAGAGAGAGCCAGCACTTGCAGTCAAAGTTCAGTTTTTGTTTTGTATGTAGCTCCTCTAAGTGAAAAGACTTCAAATGCCAACCCTCAAAACCTGGCACTTCATCACAGCTGACCCGAATCTTGTATACATCTCCCAGATCTCCAGTCTCAACCTGCAACAAACACCACAAGGAAGAGAATACTGTCAGGGCTTATAATTACAGTTCACTTAAAGAGATTTTCCCAAACAGTGTAGAATTCCTGAACTTAACAGTAACCAGTGGAAAAGCTGAATTGAAGGCTGGGATAAGCGTGATGAGGGAACCAATCCTTCTCTTTTTCATGGTAGGATCACAGCTGAGATTGTCTCTCTTATTTTCCCCTGTTCCCTTATTAATATTGTGAGCATAATACTCTACCATTAAGGCAAGTCAAGGTTACAATTAGAAACAACTGCACATTTAAGCTCTTTAGACAAAAGGTAACATGTAAAGTTTTGACCCCGCTGGTTAAGGGAAGCATTAACTTACAATTAAAGGTTCTGATACAAGCACTTTAGTGAGGTATTAAAATTAATGATAATTACTATGAGCCTAGAAAGTTTTAACTAAATTCTTATTTGCAAAATTATTGGATTTAGAACATGAAATTACTTCATAACCAATTAATGGAAAAAAAGAAGAAATATTTATGCATAAAAATTCATCATGAATGTTGCAGAAATAACTCTGTAGAACAACATAGGCCTGTTCCCATACTACGTGTGGGAAATTCACTGCCGGATCCCAGAATCATGGAATGATACGGGGTTGGAAGACTTCTCTAGAGATCATCTAATCCAACCCCCCTGCCAGACCATGTCCACTAGAACAGGTTGCACAGGAACATGTCCAGGTAGGTTTTGAATGTCTCCAGAGATGGAAATTCACCACCTCTCTGGGCAGCCTGATTGTGGGCTTTTATAAGACCTGGTTAAACCATCCGACCTGGAGCTGTGGGAACTGGGGTGATTAAACTACATCAAGCGCTAATGATCTGCAGGACATTAACCACTGCATGGTAAGTCTTCTGAACAACAGGAAAAGGAGAGCTGCAACCTTTCACTGGGCAACTGCAAGACAGGGTGAGAAGTGATTATTGAGTGAAACAAGACAGAACTATTATTTTTAAAAGCTAACAATTATTTTTAAGAAGGATCAAAGCAGAAAATGTTGCCAGTTGTCTTGTTCTTCTCTCATATTGCCTTTTTTTTTTTTCTAGACTAGTCACAACATAAGCTTTGGTGACTGTTGCCAGGAAAAAAAAATCCTTGTGCACCCAGTAGCACCACTGTAAGAAACTGAAGTTAGTCTTACACAGTCATGCTCTGGGACCTGCAGCACCACCCGCAGACTGGCTCCTAAGACAGACTACAGGGCTTTTAGCTCCACAAATTTATTGTGTTTCTCAACAGAGCTCTGCACTTGACAGCCCGTCAATGCTGACCCAGATTGCTTAAAGCTAGCTCAGGTGCCTTTGGATAGTTACACATATGTAGGGAAGTATCAGCTATGTTGTTCTTCTTCTGGAGGAACCATATAAAAAGTGTGATTTTGTCATGTGGGGAGAGAGTTGGCCACCCTCATTAGCAACTATTATGCAATAAGAAATAGTATAATATCAGACTATGAAGAGGAACAGCTAATTGAAAATAAACCAACCTACCAAAATAATTTTACAGTAGCTTGATGTTTATGGTGTAGAACTCATGAAGAGAGGCCTATGGTAGGAAGGGATTGCACTCAACTTAAAAGATCCCTTCCAGTCTGAAATTCTTAAGATAAATGTTATAAGTGGCTGTCATGCCAGTCCTACAAAATTTCAAGATTCAAACATTGTTCTCCAAGCCTAGCCTGACCTGGCTGTCTGCCCCAAACTTAAGGGTTGTCTCAGACTGTGATGCACATGTGAGGGAAGTTTTGCCTCTTGAATCTATCACATCCTCACAGATTCTTAACTTGGTCTCCACCATTATTGCCATGAAAAGGGAAATACAAGAACAGAATTTCATGTCAGGATTTTTTCATGCATGTTGTGTATGCTGCAAAGGATATCATTAGCTATAGTGGACTGTGATATAATTCTCCTAAAACATGCATTCATCATATTAAACTTAGCAGGAATCATTTGGGTTCAGGGAGAGGAGAGCACATAGGTTCTTCACACATATAAACTACAGTTCCTTCACAGGAAACAAAATCATTGCTTCTCTTTCAGAATCAGACTACTGACTGGTAAAATTAATGTCTGCAGATTTTCTTTCTTGTAGATGGACCTTATGAGTGTATCATACAGCTGCTGCAAATGCTACTGCAATGTAAATTCACAACTTTCTCCATGAAGGTCTCTGGTTTGGAGTAGCAAAATCACAGAACTTGGTTCTTTCTATATGACTAGGCAAGCTGTTACTCACATTTCATTTTGTCTTCTGCTATCCATATGTGCAATTCTCTGAGCTTCTAAATTGTCAAAAAGACATGCATTATAATCCTTCTAGCAAATGCACAGATGAGGTATATAGGAAAATAATTTCAGACTACAGGACGGACTATTTAAAAGACACTATTTTCCTTTTGTTTCTAGAATCATAATTTCAATTCACTCTCTAACTGCCTTTGAATGAGCAAGGACTAGTAAATCATGTTATCGATGAAATTAAACACCAACAACAACATTCAGTTGAGTGTGTTAGATATTTCCCCATTTTTTATGGCTTTAGTTCTTTCCCCTTCAGTTCTGGCCATTATTAGCCTTTCTGTTCCGTTCCATCATCGTAACAGATCATTGCTATTACATCATTCTTGTAATCCTTTTCTCAGCAATTTAATAAGATCAGTTTCCCTTTGGAATATGATTACCTATCTTTGATCCCATAATTGTTTTTTCCCCTCCATCAATGCCTATTAATTGATGTAACATGAACTTCGAAGCAGAGACAAATAATTAATCACAAACTATATAACCATTTAAGTTCGCAGAATGTTTGCAAAAGGACACTTTACTTGTTTTTTAGTCATGATTATAATTTCCTAATTATTTTTTCCATATTTATTTCTCCTGAACAGTTTCATGTAATATTCAGTACTTGAAATCCGAGATGAGTTGGATGTGATTTGTTATATACTACACAACACAATATTTTTTCAATTCCATGGCTGAAAGGGCATAGCTCTTATAATCAAGAGGGTGCTGGCAGAATCTCTGGAGTTTTGAAGGTCTCAGAGACAGGTAACTGATGAAGATGATTAGAGAATTTCATAGTATTTAAAACCTTTTCAGGTTTAAAGTATTATGAAATTCTCATACAGGCCTTCTCCAAAGACAGCACGTCTAAGGTAACTAAACCTATGTAAAATTTACGTGTTTGGGTGCTCATTTAAGTTACATTTTCTATCACTTCCCTGTTATAAAAAAAAGAAAAAAAGTGCATAAATTATTCCAGTTAAACCATGTGCTAAAATTCAATTGAAGAAGATTTTTGTCAGGAACTCCAGAAATCCGGCTACTTTTTGTTTGGAGCATCTTCTCATACTGTGGAAAGCACATGGGACATTGCATTATGTGATTTTAAATTATCTGTCACCCTCATAGTCCTTAACACAAAACACATTCTGTATTCATTATGTAGTTAGGAAGAGTTCCACTCGCAGAGCTCTGTTGCTGATTTCATACTACCTCCGCTGGTGCTTTGGAAAGTAGTTTCAGGAATTCCAATCCCATGATGTGTCAGTAGATACATCTTTGCATTTTATGAGTCTTTGGCTAATAGAATGTGCACAAAACACTAGGATGCTCTGGCAAACTTAATCTGTGAGTAACCAAACAACCCTGATGACTGGGAGAAAGATATATATACTTTACAAATTTACTCATTGCATGTGAAATCAACAACTGATATCTATCATCACCAGAATATCAAGGGGAAAAAAATTTCAACTACTGCACTGTTGGTTTTACTTTCATTTTCCAAGTTATTTTTCAATGTGTTTATTCAATGGAGATGGCATGTTTTTTTGCTGTGCTGTCTTCAATGCAAACTCCCAGCAGATTCAGTAACATTCACCTGTTTCTCAGTTTATTTGTTAGAATTAAGGTTTTCTAATTAAATGTATTCTTATTTAAGCAGCTCATCCAGTGTACTACAGATGTTTGAGACCACTGAAACCCAACAACTGTACCTGATAGCATGCTGCTTTTTTTATTTCCTCTAACAATTTATTCTTTATGTTTGCTATGTGCAATTAAACTACACCTGTTTCTTCATAGGAGTTGGTTAGAAATATTTTGGATCAAATAATCATTCTGAACACAATACACATCTGGGCATGTATTTGCATGAGAACACCTGGAAAATCAGGAATTTACGTGTCTCCTGATCCTCAGTGTGCAATAAATGTATCTCTGAGGTCAACATTAAGCTTCCTGTTTCAAAACTATATGAGCTGCTTATAGCAGATAATCTGTTGTTCTTTTTACTGCACTGTATTACCAAGGACATTTGTCTAGGACCAGGATCTCAGGGAGTTTAAAAGTTCATTTACTGCTGCTGGTTGGAGAACTGAATTCACAGCTTGTCCTGCTTGTGATATCATGCTCGTGCTTGCTGCTACAGTGGGAGAACAAGAGGAAAACTTATACATTCTTTTGAATAGCCTTGGTAAGAACAAAGAAATGGGGAGTCAGAGAAACCTGGTCTGTTAGCTGAGCCACGTAGAGAAGATATGAAGGGAGTTATGAAGGTATCTGTGAATCCCCAAATGCTCCTTTATGTCAGACCCACTACTCTAATTTCCTCAGAATGCCAAAAAACTGTAAAATCCTGTAAGCAATGTGGCAAAGAGACAAAATTTCATGCACAGTAAACAATAGTTTCAAATAGTATCAACTTCTTTATACAAAGCAACAAATACAAGGACACAAATAGCTACGGGGAAATGTAGGCACTAACCCAAAGCCAATCCAAAGTATGAACAAGCATTTAGAAAGCTGTTGGGGTGGAAGGGCAGTACGATGGATGTGGTACCTTGGATGGTAGACTATGAGGGACAACCACAATTAACACATAACAACACTAATTTCTCCTCGCATGCTAGCCAGTCACTGAAATTAGGCAATCTTAACAAGGAATACATGCCATTTGGGAAATTACCAGCAAGTTGGATGTAGCATAGATGGAATGCCTTACCAATGACGCTTGCCAAAATTCAGCCAGCTGGTGTGGTTGCTCCATACACAGATTCTGTCCCTGCTGACCTCTTCAGTTTATGTCAAAGGCTTGGGAAGCTGCTTTTGCTGCTCAGTGTTCCCTGGCTGTTTCCTGATAAGCAGCTGCTTTCTTGTCTTTAACAAGTGCCATTTATCTTTTCATTTACTCCCTGTAAAGTTCCTAAACTGCTTTAGCTTGTTATTTAAATTAAAAATTCAGCCCGGGTTATGTCATTATGATGAAGCTTCAACGTTTTCTAAACATAGTTTTGCCATTGTTTTCAGAACGTTTATTGCAGCCATTGAAATATATCTCTGAGCTTTATAAAACTGCCTTGAATTACAAGCAATTTCTCTCATCTCACTGGCTAGAAGCTGCACTTCATGCCAATCAACAGAATTGCAACGACTTAGCCTAGAAAGCCAGGACAGAATTTGAACATTAAAAAGATGAATCCTCTCAAAGTAGCAGGATGCACGTCAGGTAGCCCGGACTGTGTTAGGGTTGATGTTAGTACTGGCCATGTATATGCTATTGCTTCAGAGTTGATCACACTTCGATATGCGTGAATGCATTCTTCTGTGATCTATGATTATCCAGAAAATCTCTGCCTGCTGGCCTGAGAGACAAAGCTATTTTAGGGGAGAGTGGAGACCACTTTACAGAGACTGAAATAAAGGAAAGAAAAGCCCGCTTATGCCCTCTGGGAATATTATCCAATCCTTCATCTTCTGCATTCCCAAATAATTCTATATTGCCTTTTGTATAAACTGCAGCTCAAGAATCTTTAGAGAATTAGAAAAAAATGCAAGATAAGCTGATAAATGCAATAAATTTCACTAAAGAGACCATTTTTCTCCATAATACATACACTTAAAGGTACTGAAAGTTCCAAGAGAACTCTGCGGTTGGTTGTAGTAGAACAGAACTACCAGCAGGAGATGACCCAAGATCAAAAGTTACATCATTCCACCTTTGTAAATGCATCATTTGTACGAGCCAAACCAACATTCCACATTTATATATATATTTCATTTGTCTAGAGAAGAATGTCATGACAAGCGATGTGTAGTGCTTTATGACTTACAATGAATTCATCTGTTGCTCTGGGTAGAAAGCACACACATCCTGGGGTTTGTGGAGAAAGCAGAAGCTCATCACTTTTGCCTTTGGAACCATAAATCACAAGGGTCCTATTACACTCTTGTGGCTCTGGGGAATCTCCATCTGTCTTAACCTGCACTCTCCACTGTTGCGCTAAACAAATCAAAAATGTCACATTATTACTATCAATGGCAGAGAGTAATGGATGCTTTTTTATTATTACAAGAAACAAAATTAAAATTACTATGAACTTATATCACATTTTATAAAAATAGACAAATAGGCATTCCTTCCCTTGAAGATAATTATAATTTAAATAAGATTTGATAAACATAAGACAACTGTTGAAGTGGGTATACAAGCAGAAATTAAGAATAAGGAAGCAGAAAAACGAATGGAGGGCTAGATTTTGACATTATTTATAACAAAAAAATTGCTTTAATTGCAGTAATTAATTTACTAAATATTCAGTCTTAAAGTGTTTGTGTGTGACATGAAAAGGACTAGCATTTTGAAAGATTTGTTTGTGATCCATTTGTAAGAACTGCAGGCTAATACACAAGTAGTTGAACAATGAAACTTAAACCCATTTTCTCAGATTTTTTAAACCCAATATATCATGGTCAGCCTGCTTCTTTGTCAGATAAGACCATTCTTTAGGGCTGAATCCAAAATTTGGGGAATTCCAAATAAGTGTTTGCACTGACCTCAGCTCATGGATGGGGACTTTCAGAGATTCTTTTTGGTAAGGGACTTGTTTGAAGTCCAGAATGCAACCAAGAAGCAACAGAAAACCATTCCAGGTGTGAAAAAAAAATACTGTGTCTTAGATGGGCAGTACAAATTAGAAAATTACTTAACTGCTTGAATGTGAAACTTCCCCTGAATTGAAATGGATTATTTGTAAAAAGGACACTTGATCCTGCACAGCAAAGGGAACTTAACAGCGGAAGGAAATCAAAAGCCTGTGTTTAGCCTGTGACTGGTACTGTGATAATATGATAATTTGTTGATGGGATTAATATAAAGGAGGACTATTTTGTGATTGTGTGTCAGCCTACAATACAATGTGCTGACAAAATAAATTTTAGAACAGTTTAATTCAGAAATAAGATGAATGTGATTCTTTTTCTTATAGTACTGTGTACTTTTTTTATACTTTTTTTTTTCCTCCACCTGCCTGGAGATGGAGATTGGGTGAAAACCTGGTCAAGTTTTCTTGATTTATGACTTTTCCCCTGCTTTTCACATTGTTTTCTTTGGATAGTTCTGTTTTCCCCCTTGTTGTAGAAGCTTTTTCTGCATTACATTTGACTGTTCCCTGAGTCTTCTGGGCTCAGCTACAAAACAGCAGGCAAATATGCATCTCACAGTCAGTCTGCTGAGTAACACACAAGCTGAAAGGATCCTTCCATCTGAACTCTTTTTTGAGGTCATTTCCAGGAATGAGTCAGATGTAGTACGTGGAAGATCCACACTTTGCCTATTGGGGAACTTTTGTTGTTTGATATATGTGCCAGCCTTGAATTTTATCTCCTTGTGCCAGGTTGGCATGTGGTACCCTTCAGGGTGTCACACTTGGTGAAGTCAAGCATCGTTTGAGCTTCTGCTCTTCCTGGATTTATAAGCAGATTCAACTTATTACAAAGACTCCCAACATAACCCTGAATCTCTTATCCTCTCCAACCATGTCCCACTTTGTCCCAGGAACACAGCAGAGGGCATCACTGTGTTTCCCAGGTTGAATGTGGTATTTTTCTCTCTGTAATATCCATATGTTTCAGGAGATAGAGCAAGCCCCAAGTAAAGAGAAAGCACGGATGCATAACTGCCTGTTCCTTGCTCAAAGAGGACGCATATTTAGAGAAGGTATTGCAGGCAGGTGATTTGTTTTAATGAATATCCATGATTGTGTTTTTAATTACTATTTCAGAAGAAAGGCTAAGAGACTGACTGGGGGGTTTTCCAGGAAATAAATCAGTGGTTAACAGATTTAAGGCCTCTTACCATCTGTGGCTGTTTGTTCTCCTACATTCACTTTTAAAGTTTCTACAATTTGGTAACTGAGCTAACCCAGACCAACTGCATTTTCTGTCAGTTCAGCAAATTCATTTAACCTGGTCATGTCAGAATAAGAAAAAATTGTTTTGTCTAATATTATATTCCCTTAGAGAACTGGTTGGTAAGGATGGTTAGACCAGACAGGAGACATGCCAAATAGCCATTGTGTTCAGTGATTTCTATGTCTTTTTGAGGTATTCTGAAGTCCCCAAGTAAGTTCTGTAAAACAGATAGCTGGGCTTGAGTAGGTCGTCTTCCGTGTTTCATGTTTGCGGTCACATTATAAAAGAGACTTTTTCTCTGATGCTACTGAACGGCATAAACTTCCTTTCAGAGTGACTAGTGTGTTAGTGCATTATTGTACTTCTAGCTTATGTATAAAACTATAGCCTTTTTCTTTGAGATGTCAGTATGACAGCTGCTAAAATGAATGGTGGGGGGAAAACAGGCTTCTGTGAAAAGAATTTTGGAATTCTTTCTTTTCTAAACTAATATAACCAAGGATCTGATTTCACATTGCAGGGATGTATCCAGAGATAGGTTAGCAGCAGGGGTCCTTTTCCTTCCATAAAGTCTTCAAACCACTAGTTTGGAACTTGAAAGGCACTTCCAGGAAAACTGTGAAAATCAAACCTGCAATGACTCCTGCACATAGCAAACTAGGCAAGGTAAAATATAAAGTCAATATTTTGTGATGTAATTCAGAAAACTGAAAAAGGAAGGCTTTTTTGTTTGTTTGTTTGAAAATATGAACAATTTATGTTTTTAGAGGATTGCCACCTTTGTTTTTACAATATATTATTCCAGGTTTTTTACTCTGATGCTTTTTGGCCTTAATAATACCTAGAACGGCATTCACATTTTGCTAGATGTAGGAGCAGGTTTGCTTACTTCCCAGAGATTGTAGAAATTTGTGTTGCTTTGAGGCAGAGCAGTCATTCTGCTTATTCTATTTTCTTAGGAAATTCAGTCTCCAACTGGCATATATACTGTAATTGCTTTTTAGAAGCAGGACCAATCCATTTACAATTTGGGAGTTATGTAGTTATTCTTACCCTGTCAGCAAATACTGGCAAGGTAGGGAATAACTTAAAAACAAAGGAAGTCATGGAAGAATTTACTGTGTATTTTCTCTTTTCTTATGAATTTTCTAAATACTTTAATACTAACAACCTTGCGCAACCTAGAAATATCTACCAACTGAACTCAATTCATCAGTGTTGAACCATATTTTATGCACTGCCAACAAAAGCCCACAATACCACAGATCATCCTACAGGAATCACATAACAGGAACCCAGCTCCTTTTAACTGTGCAGTATGGTCAACATTGGAATATACTGTGTCTTGTCTCCTTGCACTGAGAGAAAATCTTTGACTACATGTTATTAAAATACTTCAACTATTTTGAGGCAGAAAGGGAAAAGGGAAAATGGAAGGTGGAAGTCATAAAATTTCCCTGCAATGTAGGAAACATTTAGAGAGGGATGTAAAGCCCCATTCTCCCTCAAAACAACTTCACCATTTGTGAGCTGAGAGCAGCTATCCACCTTCCCTACCAAGGCAATCCCTTTTGGTTTTTTCTCTTACATCAAACATGCAAAGTGGAATCAAGAGAATAGAAATAAATCTGTTCCTATGCTTGACTTGCCAGAGCCTCTCCTTAACCTACAGATGCACAAAGGTTGCTGGGAACACTTGATATGGGCGTGCTGCATTTTGGCAGAATCATCGAGAGCAGCAGCTTTCACAGGGATCTGGGATTTATGCTTCATTAAAGCTGGCATAATGCCAGCCTTGCTGAAGAAGGACTGAGAACCTTCAAGGAACCTTCTTAGTAATGGTGACTTCCAAACTCTCTCCTTTGGCTAGGTGGTTGAACATCTTACCTTTATCCAAAGAGAATGAGATTTCTCACCTTCAGGGTGACTTACTGTTTTGTTTTGTAGCCTTTATTGTAGACCCTACCTAAGCACATTGATCTTATTCAGAAAATCACCAAACACCATTGAATTACGCCAATCAACTTTTTGTGATGTTCCCCTGGCGCCCACTTGCAGAGTGCAGCTAATACAGAAGATGACGACACGAATGCATAAAACATTGGCTTTCTAATATCAGCACTGCTGCTTGCCTCTTATTCCGTAAATGTGTATAATATGGAAGGTTTTCACTTCTACTGTGAGCAGGACTGCTTATCGCTACTATCTGCTCTACCTTGTGAAATCTTTACTGCTACAGCAGCTGGAAGAATTTAAGGCAATTACTTTTTCTTTCAAGACTTTGCATCGCTGGAATTTTCTCCTACCAGCTCTAACCCTCGTACCATGTCATGATGGATTGACACAGAACTGTGCACAAGGCACCTTTCCAAACCTTTTGTGATTGTTACCCTCCTATAAAACTCAGCCTTTTCACATGCGAGGTCTATGAGATAACAGGTATGACAACACAAATTAAATCGTGAACAATCTTGAGAACAGTCTTGCTCATCATCTTTTTTACATAAGGCATAAAAGCACAATGTCTCACCTAGCTCAGTTCCTCACTGGAATAAGCCCCTGGGTAAAGAAAAAAATGCCTAAAGAGCAATTCAAGCTAAGCCGATGCATATCTAGTTGGCAGAATAGTTCCTAAAAAAATGTTCTTCTCCTTTGTATCTTCATTATTCAGAATGTCTGATCTCAAATGAAGAAATCAGCACACACTCTTTGGGTCCTCTTGGAATTCTTGACAGTGTGACATTTCACTAACTGATTAAGAATAAACCACTCCTTTCTCCTCATAATCAATATATGGTGTCTAACTGCTCTAACTGCCTCTCAGGAGTCCGTGCATCTCTGCCTGCTTATTACAGCACAGTAAAGAATGAAGTTGCCCTAGAAGAAAACTTAGATTAGTACTGAAATACAGTCTATTTTCTGAACATAAGGTGAAATAGATACTATGGCTGTATCTCTGAACTGTGCACTTAGCAGAATGCAGAATCCAATTCCAAGTCACTCTTGTGAAAATCAAATTTCTCTGTGAGAAAGCCTTTACTTATCTGAGTTGATCAGTCTCTACTTGTCATAGTTATGTTGCCATGGAATAATAAAGCTGTTGCCTAAACTGTTTGATTGAATGCAAATGATTTAATTTTCACTCAAACTGGAATTAGATTGAGAGATCAGGACTCATCCTACAGAAGGCAAGTCACTGTTTCCAAATGTAAACATTACTTTAACACCTGGGAGGTACTAGCATATTGATGCCTTTGTAGGTATAAAAATAGACAGTTGACTGGGTAAGTTTTTATTAAAATATTCTTACTAATTCAAACAGATTTAGTCAACTGAATGCATATACTCTGTTTAGCTTCAGTAACAGATTTGGAGTTTAGGCCTGCATTATTTACTTCGGGAATACCCTGATGCATTTTGACCTGAAAATGCTTCCACTGACACTTCACAACACATTTTTCAACTTGATGATGTTTGCTAGGGGACCTGTCCCCATGTATTAAAAGACTGTGACATTGGGATAAACAAAACAACACTTGAATCTCTTCTCAAAGGAATTCCTGGCTGATTTCAGGACAGAATAGTAGAAATAGGAAGAAAATCAGAAAAGATTTATGAGTAGCATGTTTTTCTCAGTTACTTGTAAAGGCCTAGCCCTTTCTGTAGACCACTGCCAGCCAATTTGTCTTCATTTTCTCTCACAGTTGATAGTTTCCATATCCATATCACATTTTTGTCCCTTCACGAACAGAAAAAGATTATGAGAACAAGCTTTATTGTCACCTTTCTTCTTAAGTTATGGTCTTCTTCAGCAAGGTTCTTCAGTAGTAACTAGGCATTGAGTATATACTATATTGTATTGAGTATATACTATATTGTTATGACAGGAATTTTCTTTAACAAAATACTTACTACTGGCAGTTAGCTCCCTTTCAGTTTTCCCATCATCTTGATATTCATCTAACCATCTTTCATTGCAAAAACAAAAATAGTAAGATTAATAACAATTATCAGTATATTACAAGTAATCTGACAATTACATTTTCCCCCAAACAGTTTTTGTCTATAATTTTTTATCAAATTATACCTTGAAACTACTTGCTACATCATTTTTTCTTTTATATATTCATCATAGTTGGCCTTATTCTTATTAGGAAAATTTGGCTAACTGCTCCAGTCACATAGGAACTTTCATTGTAGCTATATGAATGAGTATAGTACTATATGAAATACATTATATGAAACACTAAGTATTTTCAGGATCAAAGACTCAAGTGTACGTTTAGAGGGTGGGGTAGGAGTGTATATAACCTGAAGTAGTTATATTCGTTGTATTAAAATGATATATAATCCCTGCAGATCTGGAACTTTCTAAAGCTTCTGTAGATCGGCACCAATGAAGGAACTGAACTTTTTACTTTCCTTTTCTTTTATGCTGATGAATTTAAGGATCTTTCCTACAATATCATTTTACTGCAAGCACACATTCATATTCCTTCAGTTGATCCCCCTTGCTGATATAACACTTCACAGCCTTTAGCAATCATCTCACTTATTTAGAAATAAATATGTGCTCATTATCAACTTCTGTTCTATTGGCTCAGTGTTGATGTTGCATTTCTTTAAACCCAAGGGTTCATAATATATCTCACTTCTTGTACATAACATAACTCTGTGAATAAATAACATATACACAAACTCTAAATTCCGCTGTATTTCAGTTACCATTGCAATAAATAGCTTGATTAACTTTTGTGAACTGACTCCTCATTTCCTTCTAAGAAACAAAAGGTCAGTAGCAGTTTCTAAAAACTGAACATAAACTTTGACATGTTGGCAGCACACTTACACTGCAGGAAATGACAGGCCTCTTCTAACTCCTCTAATATAATACCTCTAATCTTTTTTTGAGGAGCTTAATAAGTTTTTTTTGACAAGGCAGTTTTATAGAGAGCCCAAGTGTCTTCATTAAGTATCTCTCCCTTTAGAGAAGTCTCATAAAATCTCCTTTTAATTAAAGAAACAATTGTCTCATTCATCTACTCTTCAATAACCATCTTTAATGTACACCAAAACAATTAAAAAGCCTAATAGCCAAAAAGGAAAACTAAACCGAAATGCTCATAATCAAAATAGAAGTTCTGAGAGGAGTAAATGGTTCTTGGCCAGTCATTCCCAGGAAGCTTGAAACTTTTTTTTTTTTTTTTTTGTAAACAGGTAGGATGCCTAGAGGAAGAGAACTGTCTTTATAGAAATAGCACATACACTAATCCTTACTTTCATCTATTATCTTATTTTATGTGTGGGCTTTTTTCTGTTATAGGCATGTGATTCAATCCAACAGCTGCTCAAAGTTCAGGTTGCACTTGCCTCCGTTAATAACAAAAGTTGGAAAAATGGGCTGTTTAGTAATTGTTAGAAATTAGAAAGTTGAGCATTTTCCAGTTTCTCCCATGGCAGCAAAATTCTAGACCTAGTAAGACAGACAAGTAGAGATTTACTAAGCAAAAAGAAGTATTATAGCTCTCCTTTAGGAGAAAAGTTAAAGGTCTTTCCAAAGATTTCCAGAATGTGTATAAGGTTTTTAGTGAGAGAGAAATTGGAGAAAATCAGTACAACTAGATCTTTACACATAATAGTTTTTAAAAGATTAAGAACTGAAAGCTTATTTATGTTCATGTGGCCTCTGTATAATTTAGATAAAAGAAAGATCAAAGCACCTTTTCTCCCATGGAACACTTAGTTTTGGTCATTAGGCTATGACTCCTTCCTATACCAACACAGCAGCTTTGTTCTTTATTTTAAATGACAAAATTTTGCATTCCTTGTATGTTGAAAAACTAGGTCATTGCTCATATATCTAGGTTATGTGCACACGCTTGTTCTGCAATTCTTCCTTAGGCTGATGGCTGTGTAACAAATTCTATATCTCCATGAATGGCATACCTATTACAAGGAAATACAACCTCCTGAGCATCCGTTCCTTCTTTATGTTTGATGATAATCTTATCCAGGAACCATCCATTGCCTGCGTTGAAACGACAAAAGTTCATCGTGTAAAATAATGCACTTTTAAAAAATAAATTTAAAGAAAAAGCCCATATTATCTTCTTCCAGCAGAAACACAGGTCATACTAAGACAGAACTCAGCTAAATAGATAAGATATATTAGCAGAATGAAAGCTTTATTATTCTGGGTCTCTTGCAAGAGGTGCAATGTTAATTCTTCTTTGCCTTGTTCTGTTTTAATTTTAAGATGGGTGAGGTTTTTTTTCCTTGAAGATAAATATATGCATACATCTGTGAGCTGCCAACACCATTCACATCCCAGCCTACATCTTTTGATTCCTTGTGATCAGGCACACAAGGATGTTTGGCTAAATCTGTTTATGCAGTTACGTGAGATCTGTGCAAAAGCTAGAAATTTTGGTCCTCTGTGAGTGAAGTTGTTATTGCATACTCTTGTAGCATATTAATTAACAAATAATTAAGACCACTGCTCTCATTTGCAAATGGAATTGGGCTGCAGATTTGGAGGGGCTTTCCATGTCTAGGTGCCAGTAACTGGGAAAACTGAGAATCCAAGTATCCAGGGACGGTAACTGGATAGACTTGAGGGTCTTAGGCCAGCTACTGGAGGCCTTATCCATCCATACTGTATATATATGTATATATTTGTTGCTGATGGACTGTCATTCTGATCAGCTGAACAAGGCTACAGGATAATGCCACTGGTGTTGTTTGTGTGAGTGCTGAGCTTCTGGCTGTGTTGATCTGTTTGGGCAGCCATAAGCACACACATATATATATATATATATATTCTATAAATGTGTACGTGTGCGTGCCTGAAAGGGACACATACTCAGCCTTGCTACTCATGGGAAGCAGGCATGGAGATGTGCAGCCTCACTGCTGTTGGGCTAATGAATTCATCTTCTTCCTAACAGCAGTAACCACTGCCACATCCATGCTGATGCCTTAGATCACTTCCCATAACAGTCCCAGAGACTGGTACCATTCTCTGTGAAGCCCTTGTCAAATAACCTGTTCTCACTGTGTCTGCACCACTCACAACTTGTCAGGTTTTGCCCGACTTACTGCATTATTTATTGGCACATGGTAGCAAAACAGCATGAGGGACATTTTGGTCAGAAGCTGAAAACCGATCTATTTATTCTTGTGCTCTGCCTCTCTGGCTGAATCTGAGCCTGGAAGTCCCTGTCCCATAGGCAGGGCTTGCGTGGAGCAGAATGGCATTTCCTTTTCAAGACTTCAGGCCCAGGACACCCTAGGACACTGCTCCTACTATACCTCAGATGCTCTTTCATTGAAGGGAGGCTACTAGCCCTGGCTAAGATTCACCAGCAATCAGGCAGGTCACTTTGAAACAGGCCAAAAAAGCTAAAAGGTGCTGCTTGTATTAATGTACAGGTGTATATGGAAGGTTTCTATTGAGAACAAGGCTGTTCAGCAGATAAAACACATCATTTAATGACTCACATCTGACCAATGCCAAACCCCTGCTGTCTAGGAAAAAATCCTTTTCTTTCCTCACTCACAGTCAGTGTGGGAGGAGATCTGTGCTCTGCAGCCCAGGAGCCCCATATAAAGCATGTGTTTCACGATCCTTTCAAGACAGTCTCCAAATCAAGACTAAAGACCTTCTGCCCTATCACTCAGGCAAGTGATATGATTATAAAAAAGGGCACCCCCACTTCTAAAGGAACCCTCTTTCCTCCCTCTTACTCCCCAAAAACTGGGTCTCTAGATGGCCTCTCTCTTGACTCATTATCCTTTTGCAGCTCTCAGTCCACCTGCTTACCTCAGGCCAAGCTTATCTGGGGCTACTTTGGGATACAGTTCAGATCTGTCAGATCTGTCTGTACTGAGTACAATCAACAATCATCTTAATTACCGAGGCATAAATTTTGGCATAGATGTAATGTGACAACAATGGAGTTCAATCCATTGTCCTGTTTGAAAATCCTCAAAAAAACACCCCCCAGATTCTGACCTCCATTGTCAAAGAACAGCTTAAGGAGTCTGGTTGCAGATTGGTAATGCTGACCCCGTGATATGGTTACGCTGCCTATTAAAGGAGAGCAGAATGAAGAGAGCGTGGTATGGCATCCTGGGGGATAGAGTGAGGGTAGGTTCCACTGCACAAAGATACAAGAATCACATTTACATCCCATACCAAGGCTGCACTAATAAACCTGCTTCTATAATAGTCACAAGTCTGCTGAGAGCCTAAGACAGTGCAGACAGTCAGCAAGATGGGTGTTGCTTGAGGCCATTTCAGAACAGAGTAGGGTAAAAGTGCTTTCCTCATCTAATATCACTGTAGCCCTGAACTGCTTTAAAAATACTTCTCTACATTGGTCTTCTTCACAGTGACTAATCAGCAAACACATTTGCAGTATTTACATCTTTGGTGCTATTAAATGCTAGCCTTCTCTGAATTTACATCGTTCCAGAGGTGCACATCTCAAGGGCCTGTATCAAAAATTCATCTCATCACAAAATTACCTCTTTTTTTCTGAATGAGATGTCACTCACTGGAGCAGCTCCACATTGACTTGCACAGATTAAATAAATAACCAAATCTTCTACCATTGCCCAAAGCAACAAGAACATTATGCTATAGCTATTCATAACTTGTTTGGTGGTAAAGCAGTTGTTGAATATTTTTAATTCTATTTTGGCCAGTCTTCACCCTTTGTCTAGTGAAGAATTGATTTACCTATGTGAGAAATGCTTTCATGAGTTCTCTATATGCAAATAAATAGTGCTTTCTTATAAATAAACTTGAAAGCAGTGAGTGGAATGACAGTATTTGACATTAAACTCAAACCCTTTTTGCTGTCCATTACCACTGTTTTTCACCATCCCATCACAGTGACCAGTCTGCAGGAAGACTTTTTATCACTGCAAGACCTTCTGTCACATTTTGTATGAAGGCTGCAATATAAATAAAGTGCATTGTGTTTAAAAAGGACTTGAAAACAGATTGGTCTCTAGGAAGTTAAATCCTACCTGGACCAGCTCCATCATGGCTAATCAGAACTTTCTCCAAGTCTCCCAGTGAGACAGCCTTTATGCAGAAAATATCCATCTGTGGAACCACACAAGGAAAATTATAAAGGTCTTGAACACAGCTATTGCTTTGACTGTAACAGTATGGTTTGGGGTTTTTTTTCCAATATGAATATAGGTGTCTTATATTGGTTCTGGCCCATCAGTGAGGATCTTTTGAATCTTTCTAAGCCGAATAACACTTTGAAATTACCCCACAGAGACAGCACTCGATTCTTTTGGTATGACACAAGGATCAGTTGCAAAGAATTATTTGGCCATCTCTGAATTACATTACTACATTTTCTAGCCTTATCTGCTACACCAAGACTGAAAAACATACTTGGGAATAAGGATTTAGAACCTGAAACTAAACTTCACAGTGAGCAGTTCAGGAGAACAAAAACATTACTGTTATCATTTTATCTATACATGCAATGTAAATAACTAAGAGTACTCAAAATCTACTATGCAACAGTCTCCGTAAATGATTGATAAAAATTATTCCTGTGATGCAATTCTGTAAGTAATTTCAAATGAAGAAAATAAGTGAGAAAATGGAAAACTGCTTGAATAAAACTTGTAAATCAAGATATAATTGCACTTGTTGAAGAGTTTGCTAGCCATAATCTACTCTTATTGATCAGAAGTAACATTGTTTTTATTTCACCTGTCCATGTTGAAATTTTATATTATTATTCTTAGATCTATGGAGCTTCCTTTTGCCAGCATCTCCTCTTGTTCCAATGAGGTTGATATAAACATTAGCATCTGTTTCAGCACCAGGCTTAGCCCCCGTGTACACATGGACCTCATACACCAACACTAGAAGAAGAAAAAGCTTGAGATTATCCCTATAGTCTGCACAATATTCATAAGCTTTCCCATCAAAATTTTGCCAAAAGACAGTACTGATTTTCAAGTTTGAAAGTGACAACAGCTGTCCATGCATTTGTCACTTACGGGTTCAAATCTTGTAATTCTCTGCACAAAAATATGAAAATACAAAGCTTTAAAAAATGCAATAAGCTGAGCATAGCTGTGCGTTGCTCAGCAAAGCAGCCCATCAAGCAAGTGTTCCCTAGTGCTCCATTTTCTTCTCTTACTCCCTGTTGAATATTTATGATTTCAGGTTACAAAGTCTTTCTTGGCAAGTTATCTGGAGCCCACCTAACTGTGCCTAGTTATGGTCTCAAACAATAGCTATATTTCACTGTCACCAAGGCATTTTCAACCACCAGATTTCTGCAAAACAAAATTTTCTGGGTGACTGACCTTCATTTCATCTTAAAAGGAGAACAGCAGTCATGAATCCTGTTTTTTAGATTTTCAACTCGCATACAATGGTGGGCAAGCAGGTAAATGGGCTCCCTCATCTATAAAAGTGTACACTCAACTTGGTTCTGAAGGTTTCCATTTATCACAAGTGGATGTTAACACCTTTAAAAACAGCTCTCAGTTAAAATACATTTACAACATTTTAATGCCTCTCCTTCTAGTCTAGACCAAAGTCATACACAGAAAAAAATGTACACTGATCTTTAAAAAATTGGGAATATAATTCAGAGTTACTGTATGAACATATTTTGCACCACACTAATATTATCTTTGTAATTGTCCAGATATGTAAACTTCTTTAAAAAAATATTTGCAGTAATCACACACTATTATATATTTTTCTTATTACTACTTATAAAAAAGTTTTCATGTTTACATTTTAATGGTAATCTTTCCATGAAGTGTTTCTATTCTAATCACAGCTAGCCATTTCTGCTGCTATGTAGTAGATCACAGAGGAGATTACTGTTGCACTAATGGGTAATTTTAATAGTTCTTGTGAGCAAAGGAAGGTAACTGAAGCCCTAAAAAACACAATTAAACACTACTTTTAAGAAGGAACTAAGATGAAAATAGAAAATCATAACAAAATACTTGAAACTGGACAATAGCCTCCAAAACCTAATCAAAATATTATTACTCTTATACCACCAATTATCTAGTAGAGCCTGACATTTCCTTAAATTTTTAATTCACTGGACCCCAAGGCGGCTTATAAAACTCAAACATCATATCATCCACCATGACTGAAAAACAGCTATTTCTGATTCCCAGTAGAGAAGCTAAACGAGTAGTAAAATAATACTGCAAATACTTAAGGGAAAAAATAATAGCCCCACGTATACTGAAAGATAGGAAGGAAATGCTGATGGATAGAGTGTGTGCTTAACCAACACTTGGCCTGAGACATAAAATTGATCTCAATAATACACACATATCTTCAAAAATTTGGCAGAGCCTTACAAAAACTAGTTGCAAGGCTTTTAACATAAAACCATCATGTTAAAATATACGGTAGACATGGACGGCAACTAACAAAGATAAATGGATCTGATGATCAGCATAATTAAGCTATATATCCAAATGACATTTTACATCATAACTCTTAATCTAGTCATAACTGTGTGCAGATTAACAACAGGAGAATATAAGACAAACAAGAAACTGTTCAAAGGACAGATGCTGAGGGGTGACATTCATCTGTGAAAGGAAATGTGCAACAAAGCAAAGAGCCACACTGGTCATGAAGGGGGAAATTCTTTCAGAGTGTGGAAAGAGAGAGGCCACATTTCCAAAAGAAAAGCTAATAAGTATAATAATTTGTGACCAGCCATTTGAATAACAGGGCTGGACTACCCATGGAGCAAGACAATGCAGATTAGTAAAAGCAGAGCCTTATCACCATGAAGACTCCTCCACCTTTTACATTCGTACTTACATTCTCAGTTTTGAAAAAGCAAAACATCGGTGTGAGCTGAAGAAGGGCTATAGACACCTTATGTTATGACTGTTTATATACAAAGATTGGTATCTGTATTACTTACACCTACAAGAAATGTCCATGACCAAAACTGTAAAATTTAAGGACCTGTGATCACAATTTTAAAGCATATTAAAGGCTTTCTTTAAGAAGCCCTTTAACAATAAATCATTACAAAAAGAAAATACCAACACGTTCTTTTATTTCTGGAGGAAGACCAAACCAAATGGATTAAGTATAGGACACACTAGAACAGAATACGAGATAATTATAACACAACACAAAGATATTAACAGATAAATAAATTACAGTTCATTTTGTAGCACTGTGCATCCCTGTGGTAACCAGAAGATTATAATGATCTAATCAAATACAGCTTTCTATTGCTACAAGCCTAAATAAATCAGTCTGCAGTAGAAAACATTCACATGTTGAAATGTAAAGAACTGGAAAATATTTTCCATAGCTCCTTGTGTCTATACATCTCTCACCATCTGGAAAACGTTAGGTCTGGCATTTATTTAGGCTACACAATCTGTATTATTATTTAAAGGAACCTTCTTAACAAAAAAGACTAGTTTGTGCTTTATATTTTTGTACAAATTAAGAATATGGCCTGCTATATTAGGATAATAAATGTGATGTTCATTTCCCTTAGTTTGGGTATATGTTACAATTCATTTTATAGGAAACACAAAAAATTAAGCAACAAAAATATTCTCTAAAGCACGCTGTGCATGCCTACTTAGAACATGCCACTGGGGAGAAATACTTGGACATTCATAGAAACTTTCACTAAATAGATTGTGAGGGTTAAGCCTTTTCTGTACAAATGGAAACAGGCACAGACTAGCTTGAGCATATGCAATTTTTTCAGACTTTGTCAAACATTTCCTCTAGATTGCAGAGCAGCTACAAAAGGGGCCAGTGTTAAGGGCTCCTGAGAACAAGAAGGGTGATACCAGTCTGTAACAGGTAAGACAAGGTGCACCAGTTTGCCGAGCACAACCAAATCTGGAGAACAAACCTACCAGTCAAATGTACTGATGAGAGAACAAGACTCACTACATCTGAAATTTATCTGATTGTAGCTTTCTGTATATTGTTCATAAAACACTGGGATTTTTGTGTATAGAGTAAAATAAAAAGACCCTGGAAAATACGTTCAGCCTCTGTGACGCTGTTTCAATGTCCTTTGAGAAACTGACTCTAAGACACCCACTGCTGCTACATCTGAAATGAGACCTCCTTCACCACAGTAAGAAAAAGCCATTCCAAAACTCTGCGATTGAAAACTCTGTAGCCTGGTCCTCTATACTGTAGTAGCAGTAGTTTCATTTTACTATATGCTGATTTAGTGAAATTACATCACCTGAAAACTGGGGTGACAAAGCAGAGAGGTAGGCCCGTAGGTAAAAAAAAGGAAAAGAAAAAGTTGAAAAATATATCATAAAACCAACCACTGAACAGAAGTCAGGGAATACTGTTTGAGCATTATGAGGGACCTGTCAGACTCACATCTACTCGTCTCTCTAATGTGGGACACATCAAAGCAATAGGAGAAATATCTTGAAAAATACAATAACTTTGATAAAGGATATAAGAGGATTAATTAATGCAACATAGCAGGAAAAATCTCAGTCAGCACTCACTAAAAAATAAAATGACCTTTCAGAAAATAAGTGATCAAAATCTTCAAATTGCTAACAGAGTAAATATAGATAAGCTCTATAATCAAACAGAAAACTCTGGGACATGGGTGAAATGGTTGAAAACGGGAGGTCATATTTTCAGGCAGAGGTGGGACCTTCTAAAAAGCTCCATGAAAGACAGACATTAAAGAAGGATAACGACTATGTAAAAAGAAAAAAGTATCAAAAATACTACAGGAGTCACTGAACAGTCAGGTATACAACTACCAACTGATGGGTACCCTAATGAAATGATGATGGAATCTGGAATCAAGTGTACCCTGATGAATTTTGCTGATGACACCAAACTCAGTGGGGAATTGGACACTCAGGAAGGGAGAGCCATCCTGCAGGAAGACCTAGGTAGGCTGGAAGAGCGAGCAAAGAAGAACCTTATGAAAGACAAGTGTGATGGAAAGGATGGCCTGGGAAAACATGATCCAGGAGTGCAGAAGAGGCAGAGATCTATCTGGGTGGGGACGAGCAATGTGGAAAGGAACCTGAGGGCCCTGGTAGCCAAGAGCAATGAATGAAGAATGTGCTGCTGCAGCAGCAAAGAAATCCATCAGGATGCTGGGCTGCATAATGAAGGGCATCACCAGGAGAGATACAGAAGTCATTATCCCACTCTACTCAGCCCTTGTCAGGCAACACCTAGAAAACTGTGCTCAGTTTTTGTCCCCACTATACAAAAAAAAGATGCAGACAGGCTGGAGAGGGTCCAGAGAAGGGCCACCAAGCTGATCAAAGGACTAGGGAGCCTTCCATACAAGGAAAGGCTGAGAAAACTGAGTTTGTTCAGACTTGAGAAAAGAAGGCCTAGAGGAGACCTTATTGTCATGCTCCAGTATTTAGAGGGCAGCTACAAAGAAGATGGAGAGTCCCTTTTTACAAGGAGTCACACAGAAAAGATGAGGGATAATGGGTACAAGTTATTCCAGGGGAGATTCTGTTTGGACACAAGAGGACCAATCAGCCGTTGGAATAGTCTCCCCAGGGAAGTGGCAATTTTAAGACTCAGATGGACAGGGTGCTGGTCCATCTTGTCTAGAAATGATGAGATGATACTTGAGGTCCCTTCCAACCTGGTATACTATGATTCAAATTTAAATTTAGTCAGTCCACAAAAAAAGAAAGCTCCTACTCCTACCTCTTGAGATGTTATCATGAGACTTCAGATGTTTTTTTAAGTTCCGACCCCAGCTTCTTACACCTATTGATAACATGAGAGCATGAACTACCTGAAATTAAGGGTGAAAGAGAAAGAAAGTTTTATTTTTCTAGTTATGAAGAAAGGGTAACCTGAGGGCATACTGAGGGCAACAGAATATAAATTAGAGAATCCTTTTTTCCAGACTTTTTATTCTGGACACCTGAATCAGGGTTTCCAATATAGAAACTTGGTATATTTCTTATTATACACCAATGATAAGAGCTAGTTTGGCCCCAGTCTGCAAGCACATCATATCATTCCCATTTCTTTGTGAAGGAGTAAAGTACAGAATTCAGGGACTTATAACATTTTCCCTCAGAAAATATTAACAGGAAGCAAGCCTCACAGGTTGCTTTGTATTAAAGACTAAGTTAATATTTTTAAATGTTTTGGGAGAAGAAAATAATCCTAATAGAATTAAAGAGTTTATTGGTAAGAATAAAAAAGATAAAGATTTTCACTGCCAAAACATTGGTCTTTCTCTGCTGACTTAGTATAAACTACTGTTCCATTATCAGATCTTTTAAAAATAATTTTGCTAAAGAAAAACACAGTCATTATTTTAGAATTCTAGTTAAAAACAGATGAATTAAAGATAAATATTCTTATCACTTCTTACTCAAAGTACATTAGATAAGCTTCCTCTGCATCACAGTTCTCTGAGCCTAGTGACATTGAGGTGCCTACAGCAGCACATTAGTTTGAATCAAGAAACTGAATCCCCTGGTTGGCTCCTCCTCTCTTTGTTCTGGTTTGCAACATGAAGTGAAGTGGTTTTAGAGCAAAAAACTAGATTATTTTTGGACGACACTAAACCCAGAGGAAAAGTTCCAGGAACACAATGCCAACAATCTTGCCACAAATTGGCAGTTGGTCCGCAGGAACGGACTACAACAAGCCCAGAGTAACTTCCCCCTAAAAGCGTATATTGAGGACAGTGGACCCTTAGCTCACTGGATTTTTAGCACCAACCACTTCACAGAGCAAGTGTACTCCCCACCAAGCTGGCAGTGTAAACAGGGAAATTGGCCAAAACCCACAAAACCTAGAGAGACAGTAAATGATGTACAATATCAAAACTGACAAAAGTGTTTCTATTCAGTCCTCCCTTAATGATAGTGATCCAAGATACTGGAACTGTCTAACACAGTACTGCGTGGGGTTCTGCCTTTTTTCCCTGTGATGTGCCTGCTTGAATGAAACGGTTATTTTTGGCGTGATTTGTTAAGCAGCAAGACTGAATCTCTGTCACGTGGTTTTATCGCTTGGTATTTACTACCCAGGTTGCACAAATAGCGTTTGGCATTTTGCCACGATGGGAGGGTAAAGACACAGTTTCGTGCAGCGCTCAGGCTAAAAGGCAACAATTTCTTAGTGTCTGACAGTGGTCTTAGAGGCACTCTCTTCCTCAGAAGCGGTGCGTACAATATTTGAGAAGGCATAAATAGAAAAAACACTATATTTCAATTCGAATTACAGTTCTCCTGCAAATAACAGCCTGTTCTTGCTTCTCACAGGCCCGTCACAGGAGCCATCAAAACATCTCCACAAGCACAGGGACACAAGGGCACATGGGAATCCATATCAAGGACTCAGAGGAAAGGACATTCTCTCCCAGCCCCTGCAGGTCTGTCCCAGGAGAGTCTCAATCCCAGTGTTCAGGCATGAAACTCATCACGATGAGTCAAGCTCTGGAGTATCTATGTGACAGTTGGGCTTTGCTGCCTTGGGGTGTGGAACTCAGTATGGGACACAGGGGAAGAGCATTTCAGCATTGAACAGGACTTATTATGGGACGTTTAGGGGAAGAAGAAAAGGGAAGGAAAGAGGTGAATCTAGGTGACTTAGGGAGGAACAAGTGTAGGAAAATAGAGGTATCAGGGGATAAATTTTTCTAGTTAAGCAAATTTAACACCACTAGAAGATACCAGATTGAATTGAAAGGATACAAATTATTAAATCATATCAGATTATCATTAATTAACAAACAGTACATTGTTTGGTCTGCTGGAGAAAGTGACTTGATGGGGTTTGTCCAGTACTTGTAAGCAATTAGCTTTTAAATGGAAAATGCAAATGAATAGTGTTTCATTTGCTTGTTCTTGAGAAACTAAATAGGAAATCTTTGGGAGGCCTGGCTGGCTTTATATTGATGTTCAATTTAAATGTGCCTAAAATCAATAATTCATTTGTAAAACTTATTTCAGGAAATTTCCCAATCCTTCCTAATGTATCTTTCCTTACAAACTTGAGAGATATATTTTAATAAAAAAAATGTTCCTGCAAAAGCAAGGAAAGTTGTAGTAATAAAATGATTAAAAAATAAATAAATGAGCTGGTTTAAATATATTCCCAGCCGTTTAGAGATTGACTTGATTTTTCACATACAAGTAAATATTACCTACCAGAATATCAGTACTTGTCTATTAATGGGTATTTCAGACTGCATAAAGCAGATCTGAGTTACTGATGTTGAATTAATTCTTCATAAAACTTAATTGGCTTCTGCACTATTTTTCTATCGTGCTGTATGATATTTATGTCATTGTAAGAAGTGGCATATAGTACTGTGATCAGTTAATGGTCACAGGGCTTGGTTGATCCTGAGCAGTTATAGTTTTTATAATCTCATATTGAAGTCACTAACTATTCCACAGAATAATTTTAAAAAAATAATAATAAAAGGAGCAGAGCGAAAATGTGTACTGGCATATATGTGTCTCAGCATATTCTAGCCTCTGTAACAGAGACCCCTTTGGCCTTAAACCCACAGAAAACTTTCACACATAACCAGCCTTGATGCTTTTTCCAGAGAATTATATTCTTTTGAGTTGAGGTTTTTCACTTGTTTGATATTTTCTTCTGAAATGATTTGATTGTCACTAAGTGCATGATGACCCTTTTTCATGTTGAGTCACTGATTCCTTGCAATATTCACTGCTTCATTTTGAATACTGTTTGCCTGAATGATAGCACCTGTCTATATAAGGCCTACTGCTGTCAGACAGTATTGTTTATCACCTGCATCACTGTCATTCTGTTAATGTAAAGAGAATTCCATAAAAAAAAACCCCATTGTGCTAAATGATTGTACTGGCTCCCTATTCCTTTGTAGAGACCCAGGACTTTTTAAAAAACAGCTTTATATGATGGACTATTTCCCACTTCACTTGAAGAGAACAAAGAGTGTTAAAGCTGTGATAAACTTCGAAGTGCCAAAGTGCCACCCTGCAGCTAACAATTTCTATATGAATGGCTGTGACTTGAGTCTCATTTGCAAAACACATGGTATGATGATTCAGATCATGGATTTCTGGTAAATTATGCAGCACAAGAAAGGATGATATCAAACTTGCTAAAAGGAGCTGGATATCGCATGATGTTACATACCTCAGTAATGCCTTTCCTGCCTGATGTGCTGGTCTAAAGAGCAGTGTTTGGGTGATTTAGGGGCACTCTAAGAGATCAAAAATTTTATAGGGGTAAGGTGCTGTAGCCACAGCAATTATTCTAATTCTGGGGAGAAAAGGAGTGGGCTAAAATGATCTCTTCTTGCTTCTGTGGAACTAGAAAGTATCTGGAAAGTTTCATGGTTATGTTGACTTTTAGGCAGTCTGCCCTGGAAAAAAAGCTATCATATACTCACAGGATATGACTAGTCAACACACGATCTAAATTACTGAGCACATACATGGCAAAAGCTCCTTTGTGGGGTTTCTTATTGCCACTTCTCTCCATGTATCACCTTCACCCTTGTCTTCAGCAAGCCAGCACTCAATGGGGAGACAAATCTCTTCATCAGAAAGTGGAACTACTCTTTCAAGCCTGACTTCCTCCAGGTACCAACTGGGATCATTTCCAGTGTTGTCGTGGCCAATGCGGATTTTATATAGCTGCCCAAGATCTCTGAGATTAATCTGTAATGACAAAAAAAAAAATCCCAGATTGTAATAACAAATTATAGTGTTGTCTTTCGGCAATCCTTCTTACACTGGGCATGCAAGCTAAATGTGCTATTCACATAACCCAGAGTATCAGGGATTTTTAGAAAATGAAGCCTTAATATACAATGAATCCCAGAGCAATGAAGCAAAAGCATATGGAGTAGTCTGCAAGCATGACTTTTTTGACTTCAGTACCATATTATTTAAAGTGACTAAAGGGCTCAAACAATTCAGTCTGGCTTTAGATCTCTTGACAGAATCCAGTTTATAGCATTAAAGTGTAAATCTTTCTTTCTAGATAAATACTTTAACAAACAGAAGTACCTTGAGTCATTGCTGCATGAAATAATATATTTTGCAGTCCATACAGTTACCATCAGGAGAGCCCTATTAAATATTCCAACCACTTATCAGTCTGCTATGGCCCACTTTTCTCTTTGTTTTCTATTTTTATGTGCATTGGTGTCAGGGTTAAGAGTTTCTTAAGTGCTGATGCCACACTGCAGCAAATTTAAACAATAAAACATGACTATGTCACATTGAATACTGCAGCCCTGAAATACGAGCTACTTTGGTTTGGGCTGCAGAAGTTTTTTGAGCAATGCTGATGGCTGGAACCTAAGCACAAAAGCAGGGTTAACCACTCTCATTTTCAGTGGCGCATTTGAAAACTCATGGTATTGGGAAAAAATTACAAAAAAAAAAAGAACAAAACATAGTCATTTTTTTGCCATTATACCAATTATATACTGTTTAGCATCAAAATAGAAAATAGACAAACAAGGCACAGATTGATAAGCAAGAAACACCAACATTGCTCCAATAGTTTGAACCACCAAAAGTGATGAACTAAGATTTGAGTTTGAAGGTCTGCTGGGTCTGTTCTGAAATGTTATATAGGTAAGTCTGCCCCAGGGTAAGAACTTCCCTTTCAATTTTTTTTTTTTCTAAAGAAGACTACAAGGTAATGCTCCTTTGCTCTCTGGAACTGGTAAATGTCAGAGACACTGAAGACATATCCCTTTCACTCTTTTGTTGAAGTGTTTTCCTAGGCAATGACACAGACTAGTGCAATACTGATATTTCTTAGTCATGAGGACCATCACAAGAGAATCTTGTAGCCCTAATTGATCAACATTTCCTTGCATCCCCAAGTCAAGCCTGGCACAATTCCATCTCACGGGGTGATATCATGGTACATATGCTAGTGGCATATAGTCTGAACAGAGTCACACTCATGGCCAAGCTGTAGGTTTTTCCTATATTAAAACAGTATGTTAAAGTAAGAGGTGCTAAATGAAGGTATAATTCTAACATTAATGAAATAAAACCACGTGCATCAAAAATATGCTGCCAATACTGCAGAATTACAGCAGCAGAATAAAGCTTTCTGAAAGTAACCACAAAAGTAGCCAGGATATAGGGCAAGTTGCCATAATACCACTGTTACCCGACACAAAGCAGAGAGCTCTGCACTGGTCAAATGACTGCTAAGGTTGTCTTGTGAATAAATATAACAATATATTAGAACTCTCATCCCTTTACTGTGAATTGGATAAAGCATATTATTGGTGAATAATAAAGGTGGTGCTCTCCTGAGATCTAGGCACTGGCTGCAATTTGTGGTGCAGAAGCGTTAAAGGGCAATTTAGAAAATAAAACATTGAAACCTTGTGACCTCATGACCATAATTAAATTCTGGCATAACTCCTGTTGAAAGAGGAGCGTCAGAACCACCTTTGCACACAGTATTCATTATTATGATTCTATCAGGATCAGGAAACCATCAAAGAGACTCTTTTGCCTTCTGAAACATCTAATCAGTCCTGTGGCTCTGAAACAAACTGAAACATTATTGATTAAAAAAACCCTCTGCATATCTATAGTGGGTACCCAATGAATTGGTTAAAATTTGAAGTTATAGCTTTATTATTTTAATTTTATTTATCATATTATGTTGAAGTGCTTTTTTTCAGAAGGAAGTTGGAGATGGGAAATAAAATTCCAGGTGAACCTACTAAAGGTTTTGACATTGTAGATGATGTTTGGCTGGTACAACTGGAGAGAAGAGCTCACAAAAATAAGCAGAGGTTGGACAGCTGACCAAAAAGGAGAAAAACAGAAAACAAAAAAAAAAAGAAAATTAAAAAAAGGAGCAATTTGAAAAAAGAGAGGGAAATGATGAAACTCATTCATCACCATGCAGGGACTTCCTGTTACTGGATAAGTAACACACCAATCCATCAAATCTAATCAAATGAAGTTTCAAGAAATATCAGTATATAACAGAAAACCTGTCTACCAGACTGTTAGGTTTCTCCAGGAGCTGCTCCTAGTTGCAAGTAGTGCAAGTAGTTCAATTAGATTCACTGAAGTTCTGCTTAGCATCTCTAATCATTCCTGCATTTGTGTCTTTCTCTTCTTCCTATTCCTATTTAACATTCACACTCTAAAAGAGAGCAAAATATAAAAAAATACGGAAATGTGCTAAGAAGGAATTTGTCTAAAGTGTCACGTTAAATGTATTTGTTTGCTTTCAACTGGAGGGAGGAAGAGTATAAAGTGTCCCTGTCTACTAGACTCACAAATTATGGATTTTTTGGAATGGTAAGCTAGGCAAGACATAGAGGTAATGGCATATTTCTGAGACTGAATAGTCTCAAAAATAATTAAAAACACAGAATACTGCCAAACAAATAACATGTTTAATAATACTTCTGTTTCTGAGTAACTGCTTATGAGTGATCTTGCAGGAAAAAAAAAAAAAGCATGGTTAGTCTTGGGTGGAAATGAAGGCAAGAATGTCAATGTCAGAGAGCAAATCAGCTGTATATGATGTTCTAGGAGACATATAATGCAACTGCAAATTTAGTTTCATCTCCTCTTGTAGTTTTGGGGGTTGGAACAATTTGTCTTGCTGTCAGATCAGGCATCACAATGGTCTCAGTGGTATTGACTTGCTAACACGGTGCTCTTTGCCAATCGGAATCCTGTCAAAGTATGTCAAATTTTGCTCTTGCAATGAAATGCAGATACTCTCATAACACAGTAGAGCTAATGATATTCTTTTGCCAACATAAACATTGTATCTTGAAGTTTCACCTTCCTTCATTTCTACTATTGACTAAATTGCCTTAAACTTCCACATGACTTGAACAAAAGCTGAGATTTATAAACCTATTCTTGCAGCCAGAATATCCTGTAAAAAGTTGTAGAGTTGACTTTGTTACCCTCCTAACCAGCATACTTACAAAATCCTTAGTCTAGCTATTCTCTGCCACAGCACCATGGCTGCAAAAGTAACATTCCATTTTATATGGAAGCAGTCTTTCTGACAGAACTGCAATAAATGGCCAAGCAAAAAAAGAAAGGATGAGTCCCAGGACTAAAGCATTACTCTGGAAATAGGGCAACTGGATTCTATTCCTGCATTTGCTTTAAGCTTCCTGAGAAACATCATTTGCAAGCCCTCTTAGCTTCAGTTTCTTAACTGTACAACAAGGACAACACTTACATGTGGCTCTCAGGGACTCTGAAAAGCTCTCTTCATAAATTTTGAGATCCTCAGAAGATGACGCAAGTCCAAAATTCTGCATTTTTTTCTAAAGTTTTCCGATCAATTTGGGTTAGTTGCTATTTTTCCATAGCTCAATTGACAGATCAAAAATTATTAGTTTTAATTTTTCCAGATAACTTCGTAAAGTCAGTGGTTTTGTTCAAGGATAATCATAGAATCATTCA
>VXBJ01002861.1:523688-586801 GCA_013400055.1 Nycticryphes semicollaris | reverse complement strand
GGTAGCAACCATAGCTGAGCTCCTTCAATGCTTCCAGGCAAGTCTGAGGCTGTATTTTGGTGACAAAATATTACCATAATGTGCTGATACCTAGGTGGATACTCAAACTTCATAGAAATGCTCTATCTGAATTACAAACCTCTCCTCTTGATATCTCTATTCCTCTGCATTCTGATTGTGCTTGTTCTGGGGGTGGTGGTGATATATTCAGGCTGATTGTGTGTTCTTCCAGTATAAGCTATTGGGTCTCAAAGCCAATTTGTAACTGATAGGAGAAGAGCGTGACTGAATGTCAATGAATGGATGAAATTATCATTGTAATGCCAGTTTCTACTTGACATTTTGTTTTCTTCCATGGATTGTTACAGGACTCATTTTTCAGGTGGCTCTGGTTTCACCCAAGCCTCAGGAGACAGATTTTTTTTTTTTTTGGAGTCTAACTGCAAGTGAGTCAATGATGTCCTGTAGTTATAAACGTCAACAGTTTATCGAAAAAATATTTTTGCTTTAGGATATAGAAGAAATCCACAGTACATTGTTTGGTAGGAATTATATTCTTTACTGATCTCTATTGAATGGTTTTAAAAGTAACATACCATAGGTCTTTTCCTAACTACAATAGTGCTAACTGTAGAACAGCTCTCTATTTTCAGTTTGTTTATGCAGCTTCCAGTAGCATTCACCATTTACTCTTGGGAAGAACCGATGATAACGGGGGGAGAAAAGGGAGAGAAAGTGTCAGGCAATGACAGGGAAGAGCAAACCCCTTTAAGGAGCTTCCAGGTCCTTAAAGGAACTTGTTTGCATGAAAGCCATCTCCTCTATTAACATACTGAGCTTTCAGAAGTGAAGAGACACTGGGGAGATGATATGAGAGCCTGGTGTCAAATTCTGTAGACTACAAAACTATTTTGCAAGTGTTGGAGCTGGCAAGAAACCAGATGTTGAAGTTAAGTTGGTTTAGGGATTTGTGAAGAGTTAAAATTCCAGCAACATGGGAGACGTTTTCTTTATATTTTCCATCCGAGCTGTACTTGCAAGATGCAGGCAGATGCTTACAGATGAATGCCTGCATGTATGAAATAAGTACCCTCAGATTTAAAATTATCTACCCATGGATAGAACTCATTTTAACTTTGCATGAGTGAACATTTCCCTCTCTAACATTCAGATTCAGAAGGAAGCCACACTTAGGCATCTGTGTTTAAACCATCAGTAGCTCTTTTGCAACAAATCAAAATGCAGAAGAAATGAGTGAGATAAGCACCACAGCAACTGACAGTTTTGTCCCTTTCTCAGTTGGGTGAAATTTGGATTGCTGGATTTGGCCAGCAGTGTGTTATTTACATTTTTCCTAAATGGCAGCTGATCAAAATAATTACTATACTTATGAAAATAGGAGAAAAATAAAATAAAAAAAAATCTGATGGTTTTAGATTTCTCAAGCACAGGATATTGTTAACAAGTATTCTCAACATTCTCAACAGCAAACAGCTTTTCTCTAACCAGAAAACTCTTGTAATTCATTAGATTGTACAAATAAGTGGATAGCACCATCCATTTGCTCCTCTTACTCACAGCCAAGAACCACAGTGATTGGATTCACAGAAGTGCAATGCCTTCTACTTCAAACTTAATACAATCTTCAAGTAGAGATTCTTTTCATTACTCAGTTTTTCTGCAGTATATCTGATCTTTATTTCTCCTTTGGCCATCATATGCTAAAAGATTTGTAAAAGAAAAAATAAACTAATCATTCCTGTTTGGTTTTCTTTCAGTAATCGCTTTGGCTTTTTATTTTAAACACTTCTGCTGACCTGCAGTTTTATATATCCACAAAGACTGCTAGAGTGTTAGTATGGATTTTTTCTGAATCCTGTACCTAAACCTTGATCTCTGTTATTTTTTAATTTCTGCACTGCATTTCAGCTGAAAAATAACTTTCTCTCATCATTTATCACAGCAAAATTCATTCCTGCCTATTTGCTGTCCCTACTTCTAGCCAAACTATTTCTGGAATGAATGCTTGGCTTAAGGGAATCATTAGTTTTATCCTTCATGTTAATGGGCTCAAAACTTAGCTCTAAATTTTGTTTCTCTCTAAATTTTTTTTATGTGCAGTTCTATCCATATCCAGAATAATGTGGAGTAGCAGTAGTCTATGTGTTGATTATGTTTGACTGTAGGAACAATGTGCTTTTAAGAAGAAACTCAGTTAATTTATTTCAAAATGCCAATCTCTCTTTTAAATTTTGTTCTCTTTAGATTTTCCTTTTCCTCTGTGCACTCTGCCATACAAAACCCAGCTGCAGAAGCTGCCACTCTGCCATACAAAACCCAGAAGAAGAAGATTCACCATTCCTACTACTTATTTGCACTATTTTTCTTTATGGATTTATAGACTGTAATTTATTAAAAATGTCTGTGTATACTTTTTATAACAAATAACTTATTCAATAGTGTCACAAATTGTATACACACTGCTTATATACAAAGTGAAAACCCAGCACAGGCAGATAAAAAAAAGTCTCAGAAATTACTCTGGTTTTGTTCCTCAGATGATGCTTGAATTCAGGTCAGTGATGGCTGCACTTCCAGACCTACTTCGATTTCCATGCGGATGTTCTTCTGAAGAACTTCTGAATAAAAGTTAATGGGATCCATTTTATCAGGTGCTCTGATACTTTCAATTCAAGGTCCCAGTACAGAACCCTCAAAAACTCATATCTCACTGCTGTTCAGCCTTATACCTTTTTTTTCTCTAACGCATGAAAAATCTCGGGGGTGCAATAAAGAAAGGAAGAATAGGAGTTAGCTGAATATTTCAAATCTTATGAAATATTTGGCTCATAAAAGTCTCCAGCTTTCTGAGGACAGTCTATTTATTTATTTTTATATTCCTCCCTCAACAGGTTTATAATTCCCCAAGTGGCATCCTGGAATGGTATTCATAAAGCCACCAGCAGAGAGTTTTTGAAGCAAGTGCTGGCAGCAGAAAAATAAGCTTTCTGCTTTCTCTGCTGGGTTTCTCAAGAAGAATTATACTAGTGACACAAGAATGGTTTGCATTTAAATATTTTCAATTTTACAGTTGGATTGGCATGTAGACACTGGGGGTAGAAAAGATGAAGAGGGAGATATCCAAATTGAATACAGGTGAAAATATTTTTGTCATGGCGATAATGAATATCTTATTTGAAAAACAACAACAAAAAAACCCTGCAGGTAGAAAACCCCACAGGGTTGGAGGAAAGACTGCTCAAGAATTGCATATCCTTACAAAAATTATACTGATACTATCATGGCCACTACCTTGCAAAAAAATGGAGATAAAACATGTTCAATAGATGTGAGACTTTTAAAATAAATCTTTAAAACTTTGGGTTGTAAAAGGTTCAGATTGGCCTTTACACAATAAGAGAGGCAGTCCATTAAACTGTGCCAGCCCCTTGTTAGGACACTTCAGAGGTGGCAGGTAATTCCTCCTCTCTTTTACAAGGGTATGAATTTCCAGGAACCCCAGTGAATATGTGGAGCTTGGGGGAGGGTAAAATGAGTACAAGTGAAAAAAGGACATTCTCAAAGAACAAGCCTGTTTCAAAAAGATGATCAGGTTGCTGTGCAAAGCACAGTCAGACGTGCACTATAGAAGTTGGTTCTAACACTGACAACCACAGAAGTAAGTCACTTGCTGTTATGGTGACTAGCTTGCTCTCAAGGGATTTATTACTGACGCGCTGCTTATATCAAAGTTGGTAGGCTGGTTTCCTGGTTACCAGTCTTGAAAAGTTATTGATGGGATGAATTCTAAATAATTTTGTTGTTTCTAGCAAAGTAAACTTCTTTCAATCCTCTGAACCATAGCTTAAAGGTTCAGGAATGTTGGCTATCCCTGTATTTTGTCATGGTCCAGAAAGAAATGCCATATAATCAATGAATATCCATTCTCAGTAAGAGACGAGAAATAGCTGCCATCTATCCTGAAAGATCTAAAGTGCAGGCACGATCAAGAATGAAGCTATTCTCCAAAAGTATGTATCATTTCTTTAGCCTAAGGTTTAAGTAGATTTTAAAGGCAGAACCAAGATTTTCAATTTGGGCTACTTCACACTTCACAAGAGAAACTGTGAGTAAATAGCAGAAGAAATTCAGAAATACAAAAAAAAAGGAGAAAGTACAAGTTGTGTTGTTTATGAACTTAATCTTGTCATTGCAGAGTACTGGATGCTTTATAGAAACACAAAAGTTGCTTCCCAGAGAAAAGATGGTTTAAGAAATTTCCTATTGTTAATTTTCAGGTCTAACTTGCACAAAAATTATCTTGAGATGAGTAGAGTAATAGGAATAAAAGGACGAAGTAGGTGACCAGCAGACCCTGAGGGTTTCTCTGTCCTGTTCAGTTTCTGCTCCTGACATAGGTGCCAGACTCCTGTAAAGGGCATCCTTAACAAAATCTGTCCCACTGCCACTTTTCTCAGCTATTTGAGAGTGACCATTGACTTCCCAGTGACCTTCACAGTGATGCTGTCAAGCTGCAGTGACCTGCACAGAGCACAGTACTTCTGTCTATAATAAACCTATCTCCTTTCCCATTGCACAGTCTCAGCAGAGATGGGCTTCAGATTGCCCTGGGTTCTCCAACACGGGTGCTGCCACATCAGACAGAAGGTGTGAAAGGAAAATGATGTTGTCCAGGACTGAGGAGCAATGCTGTGCAGAACACCATGCTGCTGAGGACCTCAATAGCCTATGGAAGAGTCTTATCTTCTCCTGCCAAGACTGACAGTGTCTGCTCTCCTGGGAGATAAAACATACTTGGCTAAGAGCAAGGTGTTAAACTCCTGCTTGTCAATAGCAGGCTCTGTATTATTAGGATATTTCAACCTCAGCATACTGTGGAGTAGCAACATGCTACAATATTTGTTTAACAAATTAGCCTAAGAAATAATGCTGTTCTATCCCTAAGAAAGCTTTCACCATTTTGTGCTGCTTCTTACAAGTACTGACTAATTACAACTTTGATGTGTGCTGGCATAGGTCCAAATAACTGAAATCCAACAGGATGCACAGGCTGTATTTTTTCAGAAGCTTCAGTTAGAGAAGAAAAAATGTCTGAACCTTCTTCTTCAAACTGACTTCAAAAGCCTAAGGGAAAACTCCATGATTATATTGTCTTTCAGTGTCCAGTGATCTAGCACCCACTTAAGACTTTATGTAGGAACCATTAAATATATGCGATAACTGTGATTAAGCGCAGAATTATAGTAAAGCACTTTCAGTACCTTGTTAAGTTCTCTTCATTTATTTTATGTGAACATGGAAAGGAGAGGATTATATTCTCATGAAGATTTTTGGTTGATTAAATTGCCTCCTTGGCAAAGAAGGAACCCTATCTAACATTTTTTACTATAATGTCTCTAAAAATTATAAGAAGAAATGTGCTTTAGTCAACTAAGCTACCTTGTTCTAAAAAACCTTCAGACATCTAGGAGAGGCATTTTATATATTTGTTAAGAAATTGATTGTCTGATATTCAAAATAAATCAACTTCTGGGGTCTTAACTACCACAACAAAAGGTGCATTTATGTCAAACAGATTTCAAACATGCATGCCTGATTTGTTTTGTGTATTCAGTTTAATACTAGTGGTTTGGAGACTCAGCACAATAGCTCTCACTTGGCACTCGTACATATTCAGTTGCTATAACAATTGTTTTCCATTATAATTCATCTTGCCTGTTCTCTTTCAGAAAGGTGCAAGGTACGTTCGTGAGTCATACTTTTACTCTGCCCAAGTCTCCCACCACAACAGTCAAAGGTTAACTGGGTCTACATTTCTTGATGTCCTTGATCCCTGACATGATGTCCTCCTTAGGCTCGCCGTGGGTGAACACAGAGTACCAGTCACAGCATGGCAGTGGCTGAGAGAAAGCAGCAGCCTGCAGTACGCAGGTCATGTTGGGTGAGGTATGAAGGCAACCCTGCTGTAAAGTTTAAGCCCTTATGTTCCCATGGAGAAGCTTACTCAACCTTTAAGCCCTTGGAAAACCTTCTCCCACCCAGCAGCAGCAAGCAGCCAGAGGTTAACAGATAAATGTGCCAAGGAGTCACTGTGGATGTAGCTCTCTCCATCCTCACGACGACTTTGCCCATGGATTTCATTTTCTGTGACACAGATAATGAGAGTTGGCGACTGTTTTTCCTGGGTTGTCTTTACAGGGTACCCCACTGAAAGCAAGGCAAGAGAGGAGAGAAAGACCTAAGGATCAACACCAGAGGGACAGAGATATTTTTTTTGGAGGTAGCGAGAGTGCTGGGAGGATAGACCTGGCTATGGGGAGTGATGGAGAATGGGAACAAAAACCAGTGCATATGGGATTTAAGGGGTAGACACCTCAGTAGGAAGGATGCAAAGAAAGGAAACTTAGACAATTTGACAGGGGAAAATGCCATGAGTGGGCTGGCAGAGTAGAGACAGTGTGGGGACTAGGGAGGCACAAGAGCAGAAGCCATCGGGTTAGAGTCACCTGGGGAATAAGGGTCCTGGTGAATGGAAGTAATTAAACCTGATAAATTAATCCAAAATGCCTGCATTTTGGTGCGGCTGCTAGCAAATGAAGGGGGTCAGTGCCAGGTGAGCAAGACATCCCATAGTGGCTGACTTCTGACCTCTCACACTTCTGGCAGGCTCTTTTCCTTGTGTTGTTTGGGTGTGGAGAAATGAGCTATTGTGAGTGGAGGCTGGAGACCCCACTTAAAGGTACCAGTGGAGTACACAGCAGCTGGAGCTGACCCCTGCATGCATGCAGAGGGTCCAAAACTGCTTCCCTGTAGGAGACCCATGGGACACCATGGGGTGTCATGCCAACAACTGAAAATAAAACAAATTCATGTCTGCTATTTTTAAAAAGTTTGAGATTCATACATCAAGAAACACCTCCCCAGAATCTGCCTGGAGACAGAGTACTGTGAAGGCTGCACCAGCCAAAAAAAAGTGGAATTGGCAGAATAGCAAGCATGTGTATATTCCCCTCTTCAAGTCATTAATGGACTGTGCTTTGGGGACAGATTATGGTTTGGCAGGGCAGAAAGGTGTTGTCCAAACATCTCATTTTGCCTTACTTTGAAATGGTTTCACTTGCTGCAATAACTTGGAAAGAGATGAATGACTGAAGAAGGGAGTGCAAGCATGGGAAAGATGGCCTCACACTGAAATGCTTTAACTCTCACAAGAACTAAAATCTCTGCTTCACAGTTGCCATTACTTTACCTGGGAATTCAGACTCTGCCAATGAGCTTTTGAAACCATGATGGTCCAAGAGATTGTAATATTTCTAGGGCAGTTTAACTTCAATTTGGTACAATACACACTACAATAGCAAGCAGAATAATCGTGATGGTAAGGAACCTTCAGTGTATTGTCATCAGGAGAAGAGTCCAAAGAAATAAAAATTTATCTCCTTTTGTAGAAAGAACAATTCAGGGTTTGGTGTAAGAAGAATATATGACTTCTGTGAACTCTAATGAGATTTCAAACTTATTTCAAGGACGGTTTGTGCCAAATGTTATCTACAGAAAAAAAAAAATAAGCTCATATATTAATAGTATTTGTTGCTAGTACTGTGCAGGGAAAAAGGAACAAGCAAAACAAAATGAAAAGCTTCACTCTTCTCCAAGCCAGGAAAGTAGAAGCAGATATTTGATTATTTCAGACATATTAAAGCTGGAATACGTCCTTGCAAAATCATCTCCATAGGAACAGAGATAAAATAACAATTGAAAAATAACAAAAAAAAATGAACACACAATCAGTTAAGAAGAACATATAAGGCAAATATGAGGTGCTAAGTGTCATGGATAATGGAGGGCAGTGTCCTGATCTGAAAACTTTCTACTTTAGGATTGAAAAGATTTTCTCCTAAATAAATAAATAGAAACAAACAAACAAATAAGCAAACAAAACAACAACTTGAAACTTATATTTTTCAGCTTTTGTAGCTCATCCCAAAATGGCATTTTTAGGTCATTCAATGGAGTTGGTAGGAAGTATATAAGTAAGCAGTTTGAGAATAATCAAAGAACATATTGAAAGGCAAATCCTTCCAAGAATATTCAGCAGTAATATTGCTTATTGCTTTGCGGTAAATCTAAATGCAGCTACTCAGCTATCCTTCTCAGCACAGCACTGTACTAAAGTAATTACATTACCAAGTGAGCTTTTGAATCAAAAGTGAAAGGTTTACTGAAGACAACAACAAAGAGAGTGGAAACTTTACTGGTGACTTTTGCATCCTGTTTTAATTCATTTGAACCAAATGCTGGGTCTTTATTATTCTTTTTTTTTTCCCTGAAAGTTTTTGAAAGTAATTAATGTACTATGGCAGCATTTTGAATCACCCATCTGGATGGATTTTGTTGTGTGGGTTTTCTCAGACGTATTCATTTAACTTTCTGCCACAGCAGTACTGTGCATATGCCTTGCTGACAAAAAATTTCCATTACCATTTTTAGAGAACTGCCACAAATGACCCCAAAGTCTCATTTCTATGCGATAATACTGTGTTTGTATGTCTACCATTAAAGACAGAGTTAGATTAGAATTCTTGTTCTTTCATGGGGAATAATTTTCATTTATAAGCCCTGAATATCATCTGATATTCACCTAGTCATTCAGTACTGTGAATTTCCTGCCTCTTGCATAGTAGCTTTAGACTTAACTGTCTTGAATAATTTCATATCCTTTGCAAAATTTCTTCCCTCTTTATTTACCTCGCTTCCTTTACTGTTTGTGACTATGTTGAGCATGACAAGTCCCACCATATATCCTTTGAGACACTCAATAAACCGCTACAGTGTTAATTTATTAATATATGTAGTTACAACAAGACAGAGACAAAAATTATTTTGGTCAATAGACGGAAAACTTGTTTAGCAGCTTTTGATGAAAGACCTTGTCAACTTTTTTTTCTTAAACCCAAGCATACTGGATTGACAGGTTCACTTTACCAGTAAACTGCCACCTTCAGAAAACACTTATAGTTTTAGAAGACATTCATGTGACTCATATAAAAAAAGTATCATTTCATCCATATTTATTAATTCCATTCTTCGTTACAATTCCTTGCCGATCTGGCTGGTGCTGAAGTTGAAAGTAAATGTTTTGTCTTTCCCAAGATAACCTGAATCACCTTTTGAGATGCTGGTGCCATATTAACCACTTTTTATGTCCTGATTTTCAGGTTGGGTCAAAGGAGCAGGTTATTTGCTTAGTAGTTTGACAAGTCCACAAATCTGAATTTCTTTTGAAAAAAATGTCAGCTCTCAGAGTTCTGACTGCGTTTAGTTTATTGGTTTCTGAAACACCTGCTGTTGATAACTCTGACTGACACAGTTTTCCACCATTCTCTTCTCTGCTGTTCTACATCAGTGAAAATTTCCCCATCTTCCTTTACAATAAAAGAGGATAAAAAGTTTTCATCTTTATTCGCTTTCACCTACTGAGTCGAGCACTCTTTTTTCTGATATGTATGAAAAAGTTTCGATTATTAGCATTTATATCTTTACCAAGTTGCTCCTTCTGTCTTTTTTTTTCTTTTTGGCTGCTGTTGTTCATTGATATTTAATCTGGTACAATCCATTATCTTCCTCTCAAGTAAATACCACAATACCACTTACATTTTAAGGAGTGTAGGGGTTTTTCCCACTTCTAATGACTTTCTTTACTCTTCTATTCAGCTGTACTAGGTCTGAAGTGTGAGAACGGTCCTCTTAGCGCCTAAGTTTCTGGTAAAGCATGTTTTAATAGGATTTTACCTCGTTACCTACTCTTTTTTAAATGGCTTTTTAATGAGCTTCCTCATTTTAGAGTAGCTGTTCTTTTCTAATGTTTCATTCTGCTGTGAAGGATATTCTTTTTTTTCCTTCTCAATATTGCTGTTAAATCCATATGCTTTATGGTCAGAGTGGCTCTTCTGTATGTGCATCCTGAGACTCCAGTTCTGGGACCTGCTCAGAGCTAATAGATGCTTGTCCTCTTGTGGCTTTGCTGACCATTTGCCCAAAAAGCAGATATTAATGGGGTGACTGCATATTGAAATGAATTTTCCCAGGGTATCTGATGTCTCATGTTATTCTCTGTCTCCTGCCCTGATTTACCTCCTTCCAAAATAATTTTCAGCACAACTCCCAGGCCTCACTCCCACTGACAAGCCTGCGGGAGGAAGACAAACTCTGCTTAGAACTTTTAATCTTGCTGAGTTCTCTACAAATCATCTCCACAAAGGGAGATAAAGTTGAAAGACTGCAGAGCGGAAGGCAGATGATACAAGTATGCAGAGGCTTTACCTCTTTCCTGTCTGCCAGAATATACCTTGTCTCCCTGCCTGGGCTTCCACGCACACATCACTTCTGCTCCACTTACCCGATGCTCAAGAACAACCTCAAAAACTCTCATATCTTAAACCAATTCAGGATTGAACCATTTTATTAATTTAAGAAGATATCATTAACCAGCAGTCAGGATACTATACATGCAGGATCGATACTTGCCACTCCCTATAACCCACTGATTGCCATGCTGAAAGCTCACCATGGGGTTGCACATGCACACGTGAGGTGCAGGTCCCTACTTGCTGCACCCTGTAACTCACTAGCCAGTTGAATGCTACTCATGACATCCAACAGGGTGGCTGATCCATCCCACTGAGCAAAGGTTGAGATGGCAGCAGGGCAGCTTCTGGTGAGTTTTGACTCCTGCTGTTTCCACTCAAATATCTCTGCTGCTGTTAAATTTTTTCATGCGTCTTTTCATCCCTACTCTTTCTTCATTTCTGAAGTTCCTTTGAAATTTCCTGGTTACACTTTGGCCTGACTGAGGGCTATCTTCCCCTTTAACTTGGTTGGTTTGGGGCCGATGCCCCCCAGACAGGTTTGTGTGTATGATACATGTATGCACTGTGCCCAATCATACTCTTATCTTAAAAGCTGTGGTTATGCAGGACACTTGCCAAGAGTATGCCATGCAGGTACCCCACAAAAAGCAAGTCAGGGATCTCTGGCTCTCAGCCCTGCCTCTGCAAAGGATGAACAGACAGTGAGCTGTTACTATGCATATTTTCTGAAGGGCAGAGATTAATCAGTCCAAATCAGCACAGGAAAGGTGCCTGATTCCTTTTGCATCACTCTGGATTATCATGACTGTTGTCTCAAACTGCTTTTCTTTTGATATCCTATTTGAACCCAGTGCTCTTCCCCCAATCCTGAGTAAGACTATCCTGCAAATAAGTTTCAAATTTGCTTCAAGGAAGAGAGGACTGTTTACCAACTACAAGTTAATTTATGGGGTACCTATGGATTTTCTAACTTGAATCATTTGGAGAATGGAGGTACAGAAGAACTGTGTCATGGTTTAAGCTCAGCCAGTGACTAGAACCATGCAGCCATTCACTCACTCCTCTAGTTGAGATGGGGAGAGAATCAGAAGAGTAAAAGTGAGGGGAAAAAACTTCATGGGTTGAGATAAAGAAAGTAATATGTAGAGCAAAATCAGTGCACTCAAGCAAAGCAGAAAAAGGAACTCATTCACTACTTCCCATCGGCAGGCAGGTGTTTGGCCACCTCCAGGAAAGCAGGGCTCCATCACATGTAATGACTACTTTGGAAGACAAATGCCATAGCTCTGAAGGTCCCTCTGTCTCTTCTTCCCCCAGCTTTTATATACTGAGCATGGCATCATACGGCATGTAACATCCCCTTGGTCAGTTGGGGTTGGCTGTCTCCTCCCAACTTTTTGTGCATCCCCAGCCTACTCACCAGTGAATGTGAGGAGCAGAAAAGGTCTTGACTATTTAGCAACAACCAAAACCATTAATGGTTTACCAACGCTACTCTCATCCCATATCCAAACCATGGCACTTCACCAGCTACTAGCCACAAAGTTAACCCCATTCCAACTGAAACCATAACAAACTGCTATCTTGTAGCTGTTCCCAACAGCCTTTATCTCTCCCATGCCAAGAGGGAAACTGATACCTAACACCCTTGGGGATTTCTCCTCTATGAGGGGAGATTATGTTGGCAGCTTGTCAGCTGAATCCAGCCACTTTCCTCATGCAGATCAGGCATTGACATCTCCTCCTTCATTCTTATGGCTAATTCAGTTTTGCATACTCTCCAAGTCCTAGTGTGACAAAAATCTAGTGTCTTTTTCTTTTATTTTTCCTTTAAGCAGAAGATAATATTCGTAAGAACCTATGAACTCAATGGAGAAAACAAAGAGAGAATTAGTTTTAGATTCTTTTTCACTTATTTGATGTATAACACAGAAATCTAACATGACAGGTGGCTGCAAAATTAATAAATATTTTGTGAAATGAAAAAAAAAATAGAGTCAGTTACTATTGTAACCTTGTGGTTGCTCACTAAGAAAAGCAAGGGATTACTGAAACAAAAATGTTCAGTAGGCTGAAAAAGAATTTACTGTACATTAGTTGATCCACACCAAATATGGCACAGGGTAGCTTGCTCCAAAGCTGCCTCACATTTCTGTCTGCACTGAAACAGAGAAAAGCATCTGAACTTTCCTTTAGAGACTTATAACTTCCTTAACAGACCAGGAAAAGAACTGAAAAGACTGAAAAGAATTCACTGCAGAAAGAAGGCAGCAGCAGTTAAAGCTGAAAGGAAAAGAAAGTTTTAAGCAAAACCAAGACACTCAATTGGGGGAGTTTCTAAAACTAATTGGATTAGCAAATAAGGTACATTGTGGAATCAGGAAATAAACACATTTTTTTTGTAATCAAGTTTTCTCTCTACCACTATAAAATAATCAGCTTGATGAAATGCAAGTGTGACATTTGTCTTCTTTCTTTACAAGATGTTGTGTGAACTTCTCTCTCCTGCCAATTAGCATTGAACTTCATGTTTCCTTTCTAACAATGAAGTAATAGAATCTGACACAATTTGCGAAAATAATTTTTTCATTAGACTGCAACAGACCTTGTCAATACCTTAAGATAGTGGTCAGCTCATTGTTTGCAATGCGATCTAGCAGTGTTGTTACATGGCTACAGCTCTTCATTTAATATCTTTGTAAAAATAAGCTAGTCTGCAAAATAAATATGCTTGAGAGAAGGTTTTGGAGTTCAAGTTTCTAGCAAAGTTAAGAAGCATGTGGCTAGAGGTAAATACTAGATGATAAATTGCTTTAATAAAACTGGGATATTTGGTCTGGTTTTGAATTGTTGGAGCTTTTTGAGACAGAAGTGAGATGCATCTGCTTTCAGAGAGTGACAAGCTAAATATATTTATGTTAAAGTCAATTAAAAAAGAGCAGGCAAGCTAGCATAACAACATTCTCTTTCTGACCTGTGTTTCCTAGGAAAAAGTTTTCCTTTTGGTTGTTTCACAAGGGCTGTGATTCCAACATATTTTTAAAAATGAACTCATGAAATCATTAGTTTGATCTTCCAAGCTAAAGGTTAGTGCTGGGCCTATGCACAGATGCAAATACCCTTTCCATTCTGTGATTTCTCTCCTTCTGTTTTCGGGCGTTTTATTGATACTTGTTGCTTCCTTGTACACTTGCCTGCTTGTCATTCTGTCTTTTGTTTTACAGTCAGCTTGTAAGCAATTTGTGGGCAGAAATTGTTTTTTGTCCTGAAACTGGAAAGTATCTCACTTAAATGGGTAAGTCTTGGACTGGAAACACTATTGGCATGGTGCAAAGCCACCAGACCTAGAGCTGTTCTCATCTTACCAACTTGCCAAGCACCTCAGAGGCAAGNTTCCTGATACAAGCCAGGATGCTGGTGGCCTTCTTGGCCACCTGGGCACACTGCTGGCTCATGTTTAGCCGGCTGTCCACTAACACTCCCAGGTCCTTTTCTGCCAGGCAGCTTTCCAGCCACTCTGCCCCAAGCCTTTTACAGTCAGCTTGTAAGCAATTTGTGGGCAGAAATTGTTTTTTGTCCTGAAACTGGAAAGTATCTCACTCAAATGGGTAAGTCTTGGACTGGAAACACTATTGGCATGGTGCAAAGCCACCAGACCTAGAGCTGTTCTCATCTTACCAACTTGCCAAGCACCTCAGAGGCAAGGGGAACAAGTTTTGTTGGGGTAAGTCAGGTAGAACTGATCTTGCTTTGCTCTGTGTGGAGGTATGTGCTTCTGAGATAGACAACAAAGCTTCTAACAGTCAGTTGCAGACAGTGTATATGTATAGAATCTGATTCACCTCACAAAATGATGGTGTCCGTTTTCTAACTACGTGAATTGCTTCCTGGCTCCTACTGGCCTTTTTACCTAGATCTACAGTGACTACAGAGGAAATTTAAACAGGCTTATTATATAGGTGTCTGCATAGATCTATTATGTCTACAACACAAATCTATGCAGACACCTATGAATGTAGGTCCTCACACTCGGTTGAGTAAATGTCATACTTTATGTCTTTGTTAGTATCTGCCTGCAAATGCAGGCAGTTCACATTCTTTAATTTTGACCCTGCCAGAATAATGAGATTTCAGTTATTCTGCTCCACTATCCCAAATTAATGAGGAAAGAATAAAACCATGACATGATTGGGCTGACCTAATCGCAATGGAATGATGGAAAGAAAGGTCAGCTGAATTTTTGGCAGAAATATAGTAAAGAAGGCTCTGTGAACACACACAGGTGCATAGAAAGGTACAGCATATATAATGAAATAAATGCTGGGTTTTTTAGAGCTTGACCCAAGGACTCACTAATCTCAACTGGGACCATTTGCACTGACTTCAGCTGGTGGCTGATCAGGGCCTTTAACATGAGGTGTCACAAGTTCCTAACCCTGCATCTGTTCATGACAAAGGCAAGACTAGAAAAAATGAGCAAATAAAAGGAACTTATCATACAAATTCACAAATTCTTAAATAATAACATAGTAGTCCTGTTGTAGCTCCACGATTCCCTTGTTAGGAATCTAAAACACACCTGAAGTTATGCTGCACAAATTTGTGCCAAGAAGGTAGACCTTCATCATCTGTTCCTGACATGATTCAGATTCTGTGTGCTTTTATAATGCCAGTTAACATAAATGCATAAAGAAATAAATTAAGAAAAACAGATTAGCAGTTAGGCAGTCTTGACCATAAAAGCATACAACTATAGCTATGATGTGTGCTGGTCAAGGTTTCCCCAAAAGGTCAAAACCAACATAAAAACAGGCTCAGTAATTACTTTGTCACTGAGACATAAATGGATATCTAAAATTTTCTGAGAAAAATGAAGCTTACAATCCGCTCTCAATGTAACCAAAGGACAATTACAGACCACACCAAGCCACTAATAACCTCACAAAAGCATGAGAAAATCTGAAAACAGAAAACCATTAGAGGAGTCTTCTGAACAGGAAACACCAGGTATACAGAAAAAAATCCTCAAATTGTACACTTCCAAAAGAATCTGTGAAAATTAGGAGAGAAACGAAGCTCAAAGGGAGGGTTATTAACACAAAAGTTTCCACTTTGTTCTGTATTTTCTTCTCAATGATGGAAGCCCATCCTGTTCTTCTAATACTACCCATGAGTTCACTAAGCTATTTCCATGACAGATAAGTAGACTTCCTAATAATTTCTATCCAGACTTACTGTCTTTTTCCTCTGAAGTCAAACTATTACTTTAAAAAGTCAGTGCTAATAAAGGAGTTAAATTAACTGCTATTAAGTGAATTCAAGTGGCATGAGACTCAGGAGCAGCCTTCCGGATCAATTGTTTCCTCTTCAGGGTATTCGATTGTACTTGCATCATTGTAGCATCAGTATCCACAGCACTGCCAAAAGTCACAGGGTTTATGTCTATTTATTATGACTGCAGTGTTTCCTTTGGCTCCTGAAATAGTTTACGGGAAAGTCTCAACAGGCAACCACACAACCCCAACAGCCCTAAATGGCTATGGCTTTAAGCAGTTTTAATAACTGGCAAAAAAGCAAAATATGTAAGGTCAGTGTCTCCATATAAAAAATAGACATACTCACATCTTCAAATACAGCAGCAGTTACTACCTGAATAGCAAAGCTCCAGACTTTGTGCTGGATCTTAAAAAAAAAATAGTAAGAGAAACCAAATTTTATAGACTAATGTAACCCAAACAATACACCCACTTACTGGCAGCCTTCCTTCTTCTGCTACAAATTAGGCCCTTTATGGGAAGTATCCTAATTTTTAGGCAGACCAGCAACACAATGAGAAAATAAAGGAATGTTTCTGATTCTGTTGAATATATTAAGCCTAAGCTTGCAGCAAGCTAGATTTGAATCAGAGACGGTCAGCCAAAAGGCATCATTAAAGAATGAAAGGGAAAATTAGTGTAGTATTATTTAACTTCGCACATGAGTGTAAGCCATAAATTCTAAGTGTTCCATTTCAAAAGGAATGTGAAAAAAAAATTTGAAAATATATACAAACCCAAATATTGTCAGAATCTTTTGATGAACTAGATTTGAAGCAAAACCATAGAATTATTGCAAACAAAACTCTTAATGGAGTTTTAGGACACGGACCCAAAAAAAGTATCTCTGGATGTAATTTTTAAGAAAATGGGCTAAGAAAGGAAGAAGAGAGAAGAGCAAACTGATAGGAGAAGCTTCCAGCAAATAACCAACCCTGCTGCAGGGCTGGTTAAAAACAAATTGCTTCTTAAAACTATGTAATCTAAAATGAATTGCTATAATTTTAACACTGTTAACAAGACTTTAAAATTTTACTGCATTTGTTTATCTTATATAGACTATGTATTGCATAATATTTGTAATTACATGTTGTCACATTACAAAAACAAAAAAAAGACTGGTATTTGAGTAATCCTGAGTATTACCATTAATCTCATTTTCTCATATATGGAATGAAAATAAGCATGTTCTTGCAGTTTGAAAAATCTAGGAAGAGAATGCTCCAGTTAGAAATGGCAGCTAGCTTTCCTTTTTTTTTGCCTTTTTTATGAGTCCTATTTTTTCTTTTTTTTTTTACAAAACACATTGAAGGGTACCTTTTATGCCTCTGTATAAATTAGAATGAGTTATTGAATTTGGAAATTCTTTTGCAGAATATAATTAATTGTTTTCATAGCTACCCCTAATCTCTCTCCCCCTTACACATTTACACCAGATTATTTTCTAATGTTCAGCTGTTTGTCAAAAAAACCCTGGAATGAATGGTAAAGATGTTGTTACTTATGCTGTATTTTCATTTAATTATTGTAGGAACCTAATTTTCTAGATGTTAATATAATGTTTTACCATTAAAAATGCTGAAAAAGATTCCCCCATTTTTCTAATTCAGAGAAACCTAAGCTCTGAAGACCCTTTTCACCTGGTTGGCCAGTAGCCTGAATGAAATTCAGCTCCAGATGTAGACTCCAGTTAGTCTATCCAGATTATTCTAAATGAAGTTGAGATGTCTACACACAAGTTAAAGTTTTACTGCTCATAGAATCTAAACGTCTCGACCTCAAGTAAATGTATAGGCAGTTATTTATGAATCCATTCCTTTCCAAATTAAATACCACCAGTGTCCAGATTAAAGTCACATTTAAATATATTTTTGTCATTCATGCCCAGGTGAGAGACATCACTTTAAGATTTACAAATAAATAGCTACCTACATGGTCATGCTCAAAGTGAGACATGCAGATGCCAACAAGCCTTCCTGGCTCAAAGGAAAGCAGGATTAAAAGACAAGCTTTTAGAGCTGTCAGGCACTGTTCACTGGTCTTGAGAATAAAGCTACAAGCACTAGATTTGATGCCAACACTGACACCTGCTCAGTGGTTTCAGCAGCTTTCTGAGTCTCGGCAGGGAGACTGCACCTGCAAATTATCACTCAGCGGCTGACGGCAAGTTTAAGAGCAGCAGTAGCCTGCAGTCGTTATCTGGTGATGCTTTTGAACCACCTTAATAATCAGGATTTGTAACAAATTCAGAACTAGTCCCCAGTTAGTCATCCAGCTCCTGGTACTCGGGGAGTTACTGCTTTTCTAGCCCTCCTGTGGTGTCCCAGTCAGTAGCCAAAATCAGTGCCCTGGCTGGTTATGGAAAATCTGTTTCTCCAGTGCTGTGTCTGATATTTGTCAGAGCAGTGTTTTTCAATAAGCTGTGTAAGCAATTCTTGAAATTCACTGCATTAATCATGTTGCATTTTGTTTCTAGGGCAGCACACTACAGGGGTGGTTATGGAATCAATTTTGACAAAGGGGAGAAAGTTCAGGCTCAGAAACTTCAAAATGTTAGCATTTCCCAAGAACATTAGGTAAGGCAGTTTTTCCCTTACTCTCTAAATCTAAAAGAATGTTTTGTTTCATGAGACAAAACTCAAAGTAAACGTCATTTGATTCATATGTTACATCCAAGAACTCTGGATTAGTTTTGAAGCTTGCACCCTCTATGGTCATCTTTTTGCCAGGGCACAGACTCTCCTGTTCTTGCAGCAGACAAACAGAACATATGAAATAACAGAGACCACGACAGCTCATTTGGGTGGGGAGCAGGTACAAGCTCTGCAGCTGTCCACAGCTATTATGCATTTTTCTGTAACTTACCTAAGGTTCATATTATTACCAGTTCCAGTCAACTCTGTTGGCATTGCAAATTGTCATGACTTACAGCACCTAAAAGAAAAATGAAATTTCTAGGGCAGCACAACTAGTAATACTCACACAGAGGATTTCATAAGATTTTTTTTTAAAGAAAATAAAATTAAAATGTTATTTTTTAAACCCAGGTTTTGCAAATGTCACTCTGTAATATAGAATTAATTCATTCACTTAAAAGGCCTGAGACCTACCAAATTATGAATTAATAATTATAGCTGGTCTTTTAAGTCAAATCAATCTCACCGCTTTCCCTCCCCCAGAAAAGTTCATGACATTTTCTTACCCGCTCCAAGTGAATTCAATGGACTTTAAGCATGCAAGTTCAGCACTGGACATTTTTAAACGCTGCATTGCCTTTCTCAGCAAAGCAATAGTGAGGTCTGTGGCATTCATTTGTTTGTGTGTGGTTACTGGGATCTCTGGGCTCTTACTCTGTCCCTAGTGGGAACATTTCCAGTAGCTTCAATGATCACAAGATCAAGCAATTAAGAGAATAGTAATATGGGTGAAAAAAAGGCATGTGACATTTGGCAAACAAAATAAACTGCATGTTGTTAGACGCTATGAACTGGAGTGAGGAGACAATCAAGGAAGAAGGAAGACAGTCCATCATCCAGGGCTGAATTTCAAAGACTGACATATCCAAAGGGGAAGAGAAAGAGGACTTGGTTTTATCAGTACGAACACAGTTTGCACAGAAGAAGAGATATTCCTGGGTCTTTTCCCTCTGAGAAATCAAGAGCCAGAAATTTTGTGGGCCAAACCCTCAAAACAAGTTGGGGACAGTACATTCCAGACTGTAATGTTAATCCTCCTCTCCCATCACCCTAAATGACTGTCGGACTCTGTTTAAAGATAAGACTCGTGGTCAGAGCACTCACTTTTTTTTCCTTTTGTGTCCATGTAATGTAGAGCATAGGCATAGTCCTGGGAACAGAGGCTTGAAGAGTCCCATAAAGTGCTCATTCACAGATTTTGGTAACAAATAATATAGGCTTCAACACAAGCAATGATACAGACTGCTCCTACACAAATTTTTTCTTTAACATATTCTATCTAGAGGTGAGATTTGTAGTTTGAGCCCCTAAGACAGCAGAGGTCTGAGTTCAACCAAATAACCCCACCTCTTACACTAACACAACACACCTGCTAATTACCCCAACAACCGCATTTCCTTCACCACCACCCCACAATGTTGCATCCTGGTGATTGATCTGAGGCTTCCCCTGCTGCCTTCACACCCTATCAACAAACCATCTTGTGAACTCACCAGGGCAGCTGCTAGTGCCTGAGAAAACAGGAGAAGCTGACTTGAAACACAGCATTGCAGCCTAGCAGAACAATTTGGGCTTTTTTAATAGTGTATTCTAAAGGAACTGGCAGGATGTGCTCTCTGCTTATCTGCTTTCCAAATACTTATTGCCTGTTCCTCATTACTGCGCGTTAGCACAAACTGGGGAGACAACCTGGCATTACAAAGGACACAGAGAGATCATGAGTTGTTGTTGTTTGTAAAATGTAAATCCACATTTGAGTGCAGGCAGGGGACATCAGATATCTCTGTTCCCCCTGCAGGGGTTCTTGGAAATTACACAGTATCAGATCATGCAGTGGAAAATGCTTTCAGGGCTGGAGCATGAGGTAAGAAGTCAATTGAGCTACACAGAACACAAACACAATCTACTTCGGAATAACTGGCTGGAACCTGATTCACGAAGAGAGGGATATTTTTTAAGTCCTATTGGGTGTTTAATTGAAGGCACTTTCATTTTCTCACACGTGAAATCAATGGTCTGGTAAGCATTTGCTTTATTGTGAATTTCATCAGTGAAAGAATACCTGTTCACTGCTCAGCTTTGGCAGATTTAGCTGAGGTTTCACCAAGGGGTGACCGGATTGTACCTTCATGTACCTGAAAAAGCCTCAGATGGATTCCAGGGAAAATAGAGTTCGTGTTTCTATTTCTAGTATTGTTTTCTGAGCAGGTAGGCAGAAATGTTCAAAGAGGACTGTGTGCAGGACACGGGTTATTTTGCCTCCCCTGAGCCCTGCTGGGTGTATTCCCTGTACTTGGTGGTTTGTGACAGGGCTGAGCAAATGAAATCTTGAATTGGTTATGCAAAGAGCATTCTCCCTTGCCTCAAGCAGTTTGTTGCACGAGGTCCTGCATTTAACTTCCCACATATATATATATGGATGAAAGATGAAACTACCGAGGAAAATAACGGTATGATTCCAGCCCATTTGACTACTTCAGAGCTCAGACAGATAACAAAAATATTTGAGTTTTAGCACAAAACGTTTTCACTGTGATGTAAGCTAATATGTTCTTCTGTGCATTTGATCGATGCTGAGTCATGGAAGCTTAATTGCATGTGACAGACAGCTCTATACAGCAGTGGCTTCAAAAGCTGTGGAGTGACGGTGGCATGGCACAACTGAAGGGCTTTCCTCGGAGCACAGTCCCAGGGTGTTTGGTCCTTGTTGGCCAGCTGATAATGAATTCCATCATATCCTTATCACCACACAATGTAGTGAAGACACCAGCTGTTCTGCAGGGTAGGCATCCACATTGCTGTATATCAGGTTAGGACAGAGCCTCCTCTGAGGGGTGATGGGTAACAGCACCTCGGGATTTGGCTTCATGGACAGCTACTGAACATGAATACCCAATTTGCATCTAAATCTCATTACATCTAAAGCCTGTGTTTCATTTTCATTCGGTGACAGGAAAAGTGATATGATTTGGTTGTTTGAGCTCAGGTAGCACAAATCACTGGCTGAAGTACATGGTGACAAATGAGCATCTTCCTGTGTCAGGAGGAAATTCTGTGGGGAATGACAGGTAGAGCTAAGCCTCTGAAAGACTTTCCTCTGTTTTCCAATGAAAGGAAAGCTGTGCTGCTTTGAGGACACAATGTGCGAATGGTGACAAAGCACAAGTTCCCTTAAAGTGCTGAATAATTCACACAGGAGCATATGGACTCAAAGCTCCAAATTATCTCACACTCAGATGAAAGGTGAACACCCTTGTTATGAGAAAGTAATTGAGATAAGGTTCATTTATATGGTGGACTCCATGTAGGAACTCAGCCTGACCCAATGGATATATAGTTCTAGTTGCAAGTAATGGCATTACTACTGATTTCAAAGTATTTCAACAGACAACATCCTTGTAATCTGAATACATAAATAATCTACAGTTATAGATCTATATCATACCGCTATTTTGTGCAGAAACTCAGATTTGCACAACAACATTTAATAAATACCAGATCTTGGCATTATCTGGATTGTCATATAGTTTGGAAGAATTTCAAGCATTACTTCATTTAGTTTTACAGTTGCTAGGATGCACAGAGGCACCGTGGAGTCACTGTTCTCTTTCTGGAATTCATCTAATCCCCTCGAGGTAAAAAAAAAAAATGTCACAGGTAGCAGCCAGGTCCTCCTTCTCTGAATTACTTCCACTGTGCATTCGGTGTCAGGAACCACTGTCGACCTGCACTGAGGCATTCTGACTTTCTTTTGATGTTGCAATGATATTTCCAGCATCCTTGTTAAAAAGCGTGGGCTCGGCTCAGATCCCGAGCCTGTTCCAAGATGGAAACATATCTTTTCTCTACTAGAACCTGTGGTGACTTCTGCTATCATTTACTAACTTCACATATGTGATTTCAAGGCTTTTGACTCATTAGAAAAACTATGGGCCATGGAGGAGGTAAGAAAATATAAAGCAAGAAATTACATCTCTACAATCCCTCCATTAATAAGCTGGAAAAATTTGGTCAGATTTCCACAGATACCTGGAAAACTGTACCCACACATAAGACTAGATGGGAATTTTTCCATCATCATGCCCATTTGCCAAGGCACATAAGATAATCCTTTACAACTTCTACCTTTATGCCTTCTGCTACTGTTTTCTCTCCTTCTGAGTCCTCAGCTTCCAAGTCTGACTTTGCCCATTTCTCAAACCATGATCTCCCTCTTATCACACAGAGGAAGTTCACAACATAGAAGGGTGCTTGAAAAGAGGTAATGGAACTTCTGTTTATGCAATACTGGGGGGCTTCCCCTTTAAGCATGTGTAAATTCTCTGCCCAGGCTACTACTGCAAAGTCCATGGACAATAATGCCCAGTAGTTGACATATCTATTTTCCAGATAAATCCAGCTTCCAGATGGCTAGAAGTTCCTGTGGAGAATGATCTCTGGGTACACCTATGGTACAGTCGAGCCTTATGCAACATCATACACCATCAGCATTGCTAGTATCAACAGTGGTAATGTGCTATTTTATTGCCAATTCTCAAATTTGCAAAACACAGTGCCTGCAAATTACCCTTGATTTGTTTGCATCATTTACAACAAGCAAACCTCCCAACCCACAAGTCAATATGTCCATCTTATTTATCACTGCAGTTTAGTTTTGATTCAGCATTTTGTAAACATTAGATTTGCTCTTATTGCTGTCTTAGCACAGAGTAACGTTCCACTATCATACTATTTATATCAGAAAAGAAATTACCAAAGGCTAAATTTGAAAAAAACTAAAGTTGGATAACTATGTACTCTGATTAACAACCATGAAAGGTTGTTCATAAAATAGAGTGCTCTGGAACTGCAGTTTCACATTTCCTGGTATCACAGATGTCCTGTTACTATACCTCAGTCAGCAGATACAGAGAGGCAGCTACCAGACTATATAACCTTGCTCCTAAATATGGGCTACCAGCTAATCTGACCATCATGTTGAAGCAAATATAAGACACAGAGTCCCACAATTAGTTTGACCAACAAAATGCAATTATTTTCAAGAGAAAACCCTGTTGGCCACAAGCCAGTATTTCTGTACTAGCCAAACATTAATTCCTTAGTACATCAGATGCCTTAGCATTAAGAAAAGGCCAAAACCAGCTATAGTTACCCCAGGGAGAATGACAGAAATTTTCTTTCAGACTTACATTTTTAAATTATCAATTTCAGTGAATTACAAACAAGCAATGACTGAATCTATTCTGTGGACCACTGGTATGCACTGCAGTCCAGAACTCAGAAGTGAGGTATTATTGACCCAGGTGAAACCCAAATTTGATCCTCTTTGGTAGTTACTGCAGTCGGGAAAATGAGTGCAAAGTTGTGACTGGAACCCCTGCTTCTTGCCTGCACTTACTCTTGCTATGAGGCTTACATTTCCTGCTAGCTGCCTGAAGGCTAGTATCTCTACAAAATCTACCTATTCTGCTTATTTCTACTGCCTTGTTGGTAGAGCTCCCCTGCTTCTCTACGTATTCAGCCTCTGTGTGTTTACTAACCACTAGTAGTGATCCCTCCAGAGACTCTCTGCAGTACTCACAGGAAACGGGGCTCAATAGGGTGAGATTTAAGTTCCACCAGATCAGCAATGTTAAAGGACCATCACTGTGTGTCTGTTAACGGTTCCAGCAGGACAATACTATAGAAAAATGACTGAAGTAGTAACTCCATACTCATATCTCCGTGTCTCTATTGCTGTGGTTAAAGAGTCACTGCGGTTTTGCCCAGTGTTGATGGCTGCACTGTATTCCACCGCCTTAGGTTGAAGGAACCTCCAGGTATAGTATCAGGTCCAGAGCACTGGACTGCTCCATTTGTTCAGAGTTAAAATTCACTAGTAAAGGGGCATAAAAATACTGCCTGTCTGTTTTCCATGTTATGTCTTGCCTGTAATTAAATAGAAAGCTCAGGTTTCCAGTTTGGTCAACCCAGTCTTGCATTCATTTTAACTCTTTTTTTTTTTCCCCAAAATGAAAGATTAAAATAAACACATTAGACCCATTCCCTCTGGGTTACACATTTAGATTCTGTAATGGTTTCAGATGCTGCATTCCTTTCTTCTCCCTCTCCCTTCTCCCTTCAAAATCCAATCTTAATGCTGGGGATTGATTTTCTTCTGTTATTTCCTAATGCTCTGGATAGTCAAAACTGAAGTGCTATTTCTACTTGGCTTGATTCTTCTCTTTTTGAATTAATGAAGTCTTTTCAAGAGGTAAACAGCATGACTATTTAATAAAAAAATACATCTAAATTGAAGGACAAAGCCAGGAAGTGTGACAAAAAACCTTCTGGTACTCCAGGACCCAATACATCAATTGAAATTATTTAACCACAAGAATTTGTTGTGGGATCTTGCAGAGCGTGCGGATACAGAGTCTTGAAGATAATTTCACTCATTTCCCATAGGGCAACAGATCTCAATAAGATTGCTCTGAACAAAAAGAGAATAACGAATGCTGGTTTTACTTACAGACTGAGGAAATACAGGATAAACGCTTGAAAGTTATTCTTGAAACAGGCACAAAAATAATAGGAAAAAGAACACAAGCCTCGCTTTTTGAGATCCTAGTGTTTTTAATAGACAGGTCAAAGTGAGTTTAAATTATTCCCTGTGCCTTCATGGTATATTATTTTGCTTTTAAAATTGGGCAGCAAAAGCCTCCCAAGGAGAATGTCAAGGCAAGTGGTTTGCCTCCCATCTAGGGAGACTTTTGTGGTCCTGATTCATTCTGACAATGGTCTGCATATCCTCTGGGTGAGGTGGGGCACATCCATCAATAATGTCACCAGGGCCCGCTGCTTTCAACCACAACATGCAGATAATTGAGTTTACAAGGATGTAAACTTTGGTGTCCGGTTGGACTACGGCAGTAAATCTCTTAGGAACAACCAGGATCAGCTGAACTGGCTTCTGTCTTAAAACACCTCATGTTTTTGCTTTTCCAGAGTGGGGAGGCACAGAACTGGTGCGTGTCTGTCCCACACTTTCTTCAACCCAAAGACACATCCCCTCATGGTTCCTCTTGCTCCCTCTGTAGCTATAGAGGTTCTTCATAACCTCCAAGGCCTGCAGAAGAAACAAATCCAGAGAAGTCCTTTCCTCTCTCTGACAGCACCAAACTGCTGAGAATAGACTGGGAGTGGGGAGCAGAACCATTTGAGCACCACCCTCCGTTCCTTTGGTGACCCTTCTAGTACCCTAAAACAGAGCACCCAGAGAGAAAAGTGAAGGAGGGACACAAAAGACAGAAGAATGATTTCTCCCTGATATGTCTGCAAAATACAGTCACCCCAGTGACTGGCAGTGTAGGACAAAACTCTGTTTTCTACACCTAAATTATGAAAAATATCCATATACCTGAATCAAAAGGAATATACCTGAGAAAGATGCTTAAATTACAGGACAACCACACTTTTGGAATCTCCTAACTTGTTTTTTTTATTAGCAATGCTTTGCTATTCCTTTTTTTTCTTTTTTTCTTTTTTAGTTGGACTTAGACACAGAGCCCAACTCTTTCCTACACAAGCTATAGAAGTAAAATTAATTACATATGAAGCTCAGCTAATGCATTTGCAATCATGAGGGGGAACCGTACTTGCAATGCTGCATAGTTATTCTTGTGTCTACACAGAAATACCCCATTCCTACGCTGCATATTAAATTTACAGGTTCTGACTGCCTGCAGAAAGATCAAACATGGAAGACATCAGCTGACAATCCCAAATGCTGCTGCATTCCAGATAAACTCTGGTATTTTATTCTATTAAATATAAAAGTTGCAGAATGAGTTGATCTGTAAACGATTTTCTTCAATTGGTCCAGAAGCATTTGAAAAGGTCACAATTATTTTTTCCTTGTGTTGAAATCTTCGTCTTCACACATTTGCTTTAAACTATAAGTAGCAATAGCAATGGACAATTTGATATGACAGCTTTTTTGTCCTTAAAGAACACAATCAAATATTTCAAATTAAGTAATTTTCCTTCTCATACTTTTCTTTTATCTTCTAGAAAAATGTAGTTCTCCTCAAAACAGTGGCAACCCATTACCACAGGAAGCACATTTTATGAACTCTAATTCCTAAAAACAAGGATTCAGTGCTGTAAGGAGGCAATCTCACTAGAGAGACTCCAATTACCTCTGACAGAAAGCAATTCCATGTGTCAGAAAATAAACAAAATTCTTTTTCGGTGAGAATTTCTGACATTTTGAACTTTATTTTAATTCCATAAAATGTCAGTTTGGAAATCCTGAGTTTATTGTAATGATCTTGAAACAGATCCTTTCACTGACACTGAAAGAGTTAAATAGATTATAAACATAGTAATACAATAATATTTACATTAATGTCATGTAGTACTGAAAAATCAGAACTCTTATATGAAATTTCATCAAAATCATTATGTGGATATATTTAAATTTCAATGACATTGCATTTTCTGAAAGAGATTTTTTTCCATGCCCAGCAACAAAAATAGACCATGTTGTCTTATAGGACCAGGATGGATCCCTGAGGATTAGACGTTAAGCCTGAGCTGGCACCTGGTTTACATGCTTACTCTCAAAATCTGAATACTCAGAACCCATACTCTTGGAAGCAACTCAGTGCATTGAGAGCTAAGTTTCCAACACTACTGTATCTCATGCACCTCAAATGCCTCAGCACGGATGGCAGCTGAGACGTAACGTTGCTCTAAGCTCTCCTGGGGTACAGCAGGGAGGTGCAATTCCACCTATATTTCTTCAGAGCCCCAATGCATTAGGTGTCCTCAGAAATTTCCACAAGCTTTGAATAAGGCTCTACATGTTGTTAATCACTTGCTGCTCTCATCCAATGGTTCGGTGTCTGTAGCATTTTTCTGTGACTGGAGAGACTGTGGTCCCATGCCGTCTTCTGCCTGAAGGGAATCAAATCTACATTTTCTGTATGAATTCCCTTATCACGAAGCTACAAACTGTTTCAGGAAAGGGCCAGAGACAGGCCCACTCTACCAGCTGAAGAACAGGAGAGGCTGAGGGAATTCAGCTCAAGTCAGGTTCAGCTTAAAGTGACAGTAGAGTCTATTATTCTCCTGAGAGGAGACTGTGGCATTCCCCAGGGACCAAAGGAATCTGCATTGCAGTCTTTGACTATTTTATTTTACATCAGGGAGTTACTTGGCTGTGGCAGGAAACTGGAAGTGAGAAGGTGCAATGACAGCCATGCTGCTGTGTCACCCTTGTGCTTACTTCCTCTCTCTCTGGCCAAATTAATATTTGATTAGCTAATATAAATTCAAAGAGTTTCAGACAGAAAAAATGAGGATAGAGTCAGCTGCAAAAAACAGACTTGATTTATACAGGAGCAGTTATCTCCCCTCAGCTGAAAGAAAAAAAAAAAGAAAACCTGTCTGTGAACACTGCTACCGTTTTGCATGGTGGAGAGTAAAAGTTGAATCACTAACCACTTTTACTGGTGCTTTAGGAGAAGTATTGCCTGATAGAGGAGTCATTGTATCTGCTCTGTTTGGAAGAACAAAGGGTCAGTGACAGCAGGAAGAGAGCAAATAGTGCTACCTCATGCATGGATGAGAGGTTAGTTCAGGAGGCACTCACAGGAATGTTTGTAAAGCCCAGAGGGGACTGTGATGAGTTTGCTCTGTTACGAATTTAAAGCTAACAAAGTGTGATGTCCTTTGAAAATCTAGTTATTTACCTTAAGCACTGCCCAAATGCAAAAATATCTACCCACAGGAAAATGAAAGATAAAGGATTTTGAATACTTCACAGTTGCAGAGTATCTTCAACATTTTCTGGCCATGTTTGGAAGGTTCATTCCAAATTTATGAGAGTCAATAATGATGGCCACTGTATTAAAATAACTAAGTATAATGGACCAAAAAGAAAATTAAAATCTCAAAGGAACTGTAAAAGGAATGAGTATTTTCAGCCTACTGCCCTCATTTAAGCAGAGTAACTCATAGCAGTAGGATGCAGTACCTTTCTTCTGGGAGATGCAGGCTTCCACTTCACTGGCTTATAATGATGGACGCTTAGTAGCTTGTAGAATTAACTTCAAAGTGGTACTGAAGACTGAAAATGAGAGTAAGAAGGCCCAATATGAAAAAGGCACATTTGGTATAACTTGGTGTACTACTAAATTTCACAAGGTACCACTTGCAAGGAAAAAAAATACATATTGGTCTAATCAAAGGCTGGATAAATATCCTGGGTGCAAAGGCGGGCAACAGCCTGTGGTCAACTGCCAGGCTGAAGAGATCAGTGTTAATTTCAGTGGCTCACCAGTATGACTTCTGTTATGCAGCATCAGAAAAGCACAGTTTTGCAGACAGACTATCCTCATTGTTCCAGCTCTCCAGAGAAACATATACAAAAAGTGTGTAATTCCCCTAGATGACCTCATTAATGCAGGCTGGGGAATAGGTTTGGAAACAAGGCACACTTTGAATGGGCTAATGCATTATATCTTTTCGGGATGATCTCATCACCTAGCTGAAAAGAAACGTAGCCTCAATGTTTCTGGAAATTGAAGCTGTCAGTGGAGGATGGTTGTTTGCTATGGGCATTAAAATATTACTACCCTGAGGAATGTTTACAGAAAAAAAATACTGGTAGAATTCTATACATGAGCAGGACCAAGAGGCACTGAAAATTAAAAGGAAGTCCAGGAGTCAAATGTGTTGGCCAACTTCAGATACAAACACAGAAACTGAAAGTGGCTGTTAAGTAAAACCCTGCAACCTGTTAAAAATGGTATCACAGCAGCCAGGAAAGCCAGCAACAGCATCACTTGATGTTTGGAGTAAAAACAGCAACAGAAAGCAAGTGCATTTCATCATATTTGTTAGCTGACATGGATGGCTGTTACTCATGGTCAGAAATAGTGCATGTGACAAATTTCTGCTGTATACAATGGATGATTTAGAATATACTTGTCAACCATATGATCCCTGGAATTGAGAACTCATTAAAATATGTTTCATTCATGATTAAAGGTGCTTGCAACATGACAGTTTCAACTGAGCCCAGGTGTATGGGTGTTTTTTTCTAAAAGTGTTTAAAAAGCAAAACAAAGAATCACAATTAGTGGTTTCAAAAGAGGACAACACAAAAAGATTTTATTTACTCAGCATCTGGAACTGTAACTTAAATGTTAATGTCATTCTCCAGGCAGGTGAGAGATGAGATTTTTCATTATATAAGGCAGAAAAGAGTAGTGAATTGGGTCTTCCAGACTCCTGTTGATGTTCACATCTAAGAAAAGATGGAGTAGTGGAGTTTTTGCATTCCATGGTTTGTTGAAAGACATGAGTTATCATTTGTTTTGTCCATGCTTTTAAAGAAACAATAGCAACCCCATACTCTAGAAAATGGTTCAGAGTGGTAAAGCCAAAACTGCAGAATATTCTTCTTGTAATTAGGTACTTGATGGCTAAGACCCAGAAAAGGGCAGAATTTTAGATTCATGTAATATGCCTACTGTAGACATTTGGTGGGCTGGCTGTTGTTAATTTTGGTAACAACCCCTAAGAATCTTAAGAATCCTAAAACAGAGGAGTTAGGATGCTACTTCAGTGTCAAGTTCATTGTCTCAAGATACAGTACCAATGACAACTCTGTCCTTGACAGGATTTAATCAGCCTGCTCTCACTGAATCCCTGGAACAGCACTACTACTACAGCATATGTTTAATCTCCTATGATTAAGTGACTCCTAAAAAAGTAAAAACACCTCCTAAATGAAGAAGGGGTGAAGGATCATTCTTTTTCTAGCAGAACAACCAGTCTCTCACATCTCCCAGTTTTTCTTGTGGCAGGAGCTGCTTTCTGAGGGAATACTTTTGTGTGTCCCAAACACACAGATTGTAAAGATGGCAGAAGATGGAACTTCTGAACTGTTAACTCTATAGAGCTATTCAATTTCATTCCACCGAGCCAAGAACTAGGTGGATATTAGGAGGGCTATTAGGAGGGTTATTTTGCAGTCGGCATCCCTGCACGCTTATTGTATACCATAGCAGTGACTGATGGCATTCTTCATATAAAGAGGATTGCTCTTAGGATCAGCTGCTTAACCTCTCTCTGGAAGGTCAGCTGGTACATTGTCTCCAGCCACAACACAGGGTAATCTCTGTCATAATCCCTGTCTCCAGCACAGCCAGGCACTGCTCTTTTGTGCTGTACAGCTGGTAATGCTCACACGCCTGGGCTCAGACTTTCTGTGCTTGCTGTGCATACCAAAGACAAGATGCTGGTTCTGAGACAGTAGCTTTCTAGGAAAATGAAGCAAGCTTTTTCCGTCCAAGTCAACAAAACTACTTGCCTGAATAGCTGATTGTCAACTGGAGAAAAGACTTCTCACCTCTGCTTTCACCTGCTTAGCAAATAACTGCTGGTCGTTGCAATGGGCAAATGCAGAAATGGCACCTCCCCAAATATGTATATATAAAATAAAAGTGTACTATGACTTTGTGCCTTCTGTGTTGAAGCAGTAGAATAATTCAACTGCAAGGCTATGTGAAAGCTTACAGCACTTCGGAATGCCTGGCTGGATGTTTTATGAACAAGATAAGAATTCAGTAGATTCACCAGTTATAAAGAAGCATCTTTTGTTTAGCCATTTCACATTCATTCTTATCAGCATTTTAAGGTTCCTTGGCATTTGTCTGTTGTTTTCCTCACTCAATTTTTATATCTAGAAATTTAAATTCTTCATTCATTGCAACTGGAATATAAAAAAAAAATTAAACAGAAAACACTGACAGGCAGCTCCTTCAGCATCTTTTCAGAGTCTTTCTCCATCCACATTTAGGAATTTTTGGAAAAAAACTTGAGAGGAAATAATATCCCATAATGTTGATTAGAAGCAACTTCTTTTCAGAAAGAGAAAGGTGTTTAATGAACATTGAATTGAAGAGGAGCAGTGGTGGTTTCCAAGGAAACTTAACATGCACCTCTATAAATATCAATTAATCCCCTTTGGATTTGTTTGGTGGTTTTTTTCCCTTCTTTTTTCTTTTTCCTCCCTGTTGTTGTTGAGGTGGGTTGTTTGGGTTTTTTTTCTTCTTGGGTTAATCCAAAACAGGAAGTCCATTCTGTTTCACCTTTTTTTCAAATAGAAAGTGCATCGACACAATGTCAGGGTTTGAAGTAGAACAAAACCTCAAACCAGGACACACAGACATGTGTTGGGAGATGTTAGGTGTGTATAAAGTGTGTAAATCCTCTGATAAAGATTTGACCTAATCCTGGGCAGAAGCATATTGGGTGATGAGAAGAGAGTGGGTACCAAAGGCAGCAAAACCAAACATGAATGTGACAACAGTGCAATTAAATGGTGCTTATGCTGGGGTGCAGCACTTGTCCAGCATGAAGGGTGCTGTTTCCGTCCATGCGCTTTGGGTTCCTCCCAAAAACACAGCAGGACAGAGTCCACTCAGTCCTTATCATGACAGGCAGCCAGGAAACTGCACAGCAAAGCAGAACTGCTCCTTTGCACAGATACCAATGCAGAGTCTGTACCTAACAGGAGAAGGAAGAAATCTGAAAGTATAGACATCTGTGTTAAATAATTATTTTTCCACTTTTTCCTGTCATCTGAAGATCTGGTTGCAGTGATTTGTGTGACTTGCCTCACAGAGCAGGCTATTCTAAATGGCTTGTAAACAGCTGGAGCAGGTAAGGTTATTTGGGTAGGTACAGCAGTCGGTGATTGGAAGAGAGAACTGCTAAGCAGAGGCTTTTGGCCCCCATATTTTCTGTGTGTTGCTTCCCTTGGTTGTGGAATGGGGCAGTGAGCCCCAAGTTAATAGGAGGAGCTTACTGATTTGGTATTGTCAGAACGTAACCTTCAAATCCTCAGTGAATTTGTGCAAAAGTTTCTGGTCCCCAAAGAAAGGAGGACAGAAGAAATCAGCAAGGTACTGAAAATTTTACAAGATAACTTGAGAAGCAGAGACATTTTCCTTCTGGAGAGCATTCCACATCCCATAAGTTGTAGGCAGAGATGGATCAGTAATTGTGAATGGCCGGGTGTGATGATGAGATGGCATCCACAAGAAGAGGAATAGCATGACGTGGCTGTGATGGGACTACCAAAGGGCAGAGGACATGAGAAGTTCTTCATAGCACTCAGGCATTACCAGGTACTCAAGGAAACTACAGAATTTATCTCAACAGATCAATATGGATGAAAGCAGATAAATACCCCATGGTTGACTGCCGTTTGATGAAAACTTTAGGCACTCTAAGATTGCATCACAGATGCACAGACTGCAGATGACTTACTAGAACCTGGAGGAATGCTGAATATGCAAGAAATGTATCAAAAGACCACCTTTTGTTGTGCTCTGCAAGAAGCAGTGTGTACGGCTGTGGAAGTGAACTGCTGGAGGAAAAAAATGAGTTAAATAGAGGATTTTTGTGAAGGAGAGATTTTGTGGAAGATGAGTCTCTCCTTAGATGCAAGGAAACTTTTTGGGTAACCTGCGGCTCACTGTTTAAGGGGGCATACATGGAGGATAATTAGGAAGGTGTCCAATTAATAAGACAGGAGGGGATAAATAAGCACTAATTTAGCATAAAATCAAGATGTCAAGAACAAAATTAATCAAGGCATCCAGGTATAAAAAGAGAGAAATATCCTAATTTCCTACACACCAATACTGGTGACCTGTGTAATAACAGGAACTGGAATGTATTTATGAGCATAAATTCAGCCTTGCAGGGAAGAATGAAGCCTTGTGAGAAGATCTGCATGACTGGAATACTAAAGTCTCCTCCTATTACCTGTTTAGGAAAGGATGAGTGTACCAAGAGGGAGGTAAACTGTTATTCTATGTTAAAATGATATTGTGTGCTTGAATCACTGCCAGTTCAGAAGCAAACATTTAACAAGCCAATATCCTAACAGGTAGGACATAGTGCCATAAAACCAAAGATTGAGGACAGCTGATGGGCTTTATAAATATTTACCTATGAAGTGCAAGCAAAAAGGTCTGTTATCAGAGGAAACTTCAGTCTGAGTGATATGTGCTGACAGTCTCATTCTGCCAAATATCCTCAGATGTCTAAATTCTATAGAAGATAATCCTTAATTCAAAAATGTTGCCTCTGTCACAAAGCAATTCTATATTAGATGCTTTTTTGACACCTACAGCGGAATTGATCACACAGTTCAAAAGCCATGGGAGTTGTGAACATTGCACTGTGGGGTCTGGCTTAGAGCATGGAGACAGTGTGATCCTGTTCTCTCCATGGTCCATCAAGCTGATACAACTTGCTTCTCAGCGTGGTTGGGCTGTGCTAATGCAGCTGCCTGCAGCACTCAGTGTATGAGTGGGTGGGGAGGTGGGAGGACAGTGCTTTCGTAGATTTTCAACTACCAGCTCCTCTTTCCAGGGAGATGCCACTGAGTCACGATATTTTGCTCATCACAGAGTTCATAACGAAATTGTGATCTGCTGTCTCCCACCAAGGTCAGGCACTGCTGATCAGCAGATTGGGGGTACCTTTTGTTTGCTGAAGCGGGGTTCCCAGAACCTCACTGAGTTTCACAGGTGGCAAAGAGTGGGAGCACACCAGATTCCTTGTGCACTGAGGAAGATTGTCTCAGCTCTTGTAGGCACAGGGGAGCAGACTGCCTTCTGATCCAGAGCCCAGCTTCACTGAAAGAAGTTAATGATGAGCTCTCACCTTACCCTATGAACAAGAAAGCATGTAGGTTACTGAACCATGCAAAATGAGGGAGTCAAAACAAAGGGAAGTGAGACTGTGGAGTTGCTACTCATTGGTAATAGTTCAAAGCAAAGAAGAGAAATCATTCAGTATTCAGGAAAAAAAGGTACTTACAGGACAAGTTATAAAAATGCTGGCAGAATAAAAAAAAAAAAAACCTAAAAGAGGAGGAAAATAGCAACACAGCAGGATCAAGGGTCTTCCCTTTTCAAAGAGCAATATATTGACGACTTGTTGGTCAGCACAGACTCATTGGGCACCCATCAGTGGGGTGAGAGGATATTAATGGTCAGGCAAATAATGTCTATTTCCAGTCCATTACAACATATGTAATTAATGAGATGATGGCTGTGTACTCACAAGATGTGTGCCTGAGCTTTCTCTTGGGCTTTTGCAGCTGGTAAATGATGCCACAATAAAGGTAACTTCAGCATTATACCCTCATTCAACAGTATTTGCCTCTTTGCAAAGCAATCGCACCGGAGCCAGCTTGTTTTACACCTTGACAGAATATTTGACAGTGACAGCTGAAGAGGTCTTGCAGGTGTGGTTGCTCAGAACACAGCTGTTGTCTAAAAAACAGATAACATTCAGTATTAAAATGTGAACACAGAGGATACTGCTCCAAATCACAAAATCAGCCTTATACTATTAGCCTGTTCAGGGTAAGCTCGGATAACTCTATGTGATGTTGCATTGCTCTATGTAGATAGAACTTCAAGTGATTACGACTTGATGATGTGTGCTCTGCACCTGTGAGCCCTGTGCTTTATATGAGCAGTGTCACAGAGCTGAGGAGAGCTTTGACCATATCAATTGGAAGTAAAAAAATCCACACAGACAGGCATGAATAAAAACAGAGTCTAAGACTCCAAAACTCTGCAGCTGAAAATGAAATTACCCCAACTAAAAAGTCAGAACTAGGCACTAAAATGGTAATAACAATAGTAATTCATGTATTACATGCATTACATATATCATAAAGGAAAGAAAGAAGAAACAGATATTGAAGAATAAAAATTAGGACATAAACTGTAGGAACTGGTAAAGGCAGAAGGAAAATTATGTGGTCAGCAAAATTCAGGATAAAAAGGAGATTCAGAAAATAAATTTGGAAAAAAAGAGTAAGTAAAGAAGTGAGTGGCTTTTGGAAATAAGAGATGATGTCTGGAATTGTCTACAATATGGCAGAAAAGACAAGTTTCTCTACATGTATCTCTTTTGGTCTTTGAAGAACAGTCAATATGCTGTGATGGGAGCGCATCTTCTAGTGATGATAATGACAATGATGGTGTATTTTCTATTCTGACAGTGACTCAAAGAAATGTTAAAAAGCAGCTATTGAAGTCAGATATTTTTAAATCATCAGGTCTGGATAGCTTGCATCAGAGAGTTTTAAAATGCGGTTTGAGTAGCTCTCTGGATCCTTAACACTGATTTTCAATAAAACTTGGAACAGTAAGCTAGTTCACAAAATTGAAAGGAAGCCAATGCTGTAAGAAAATCTGAAAAAGGTAAAGTGGGCAATCTGGTGAGCCTATTGGGCCTTTCAGCTCTAAGGAATGGCCAAAGCAAGGCGATAAGATTATTTCTCATTGCCAAGGATTTGTTTACAACAGGTTGTGCTAGTTAACTTGATATGTTCTCTAAATGAGGTCATAAATTTGGTTGAAAATGTAATAATGCTATGCAAACACAGAGCATTTTACAATTTCAGATCACATTTTCATTAGAAATTATAATATTACATAATAAATGCACACTAATTGGGTGCTTTTCGAACCTGAATTGAAAACGTAATATGTGGCTAAATACAGCCAGCCAAAGAGTATGATACTATTTAGCATTTTTATTAAAAACCTACTGAAAGGTTTGACAGATGATATAAAAGTGAGAGAGTCATAAGTCTTGAAGATGACCTGCCCCAAAGCAAGTCTGGCACTAAGACCCCAGGAAGTAGAACGCTGGCTACGTTCACCATGGCTAAAGAGGACTTGGGAGGTCACAGCAGATAGAGACATTAAGATGAGTTCATTCTATTACTGTTCTATGGTGTCGCCAAGTATTTCCTCTTATCAGCAAAGACCCGAAGTGTTAACAACTAAGGGTGAATTTTACACTGAGAATTGCACTAGTGGGACACCATGGATGTGAAAATAAGAAAGTCCTTTGGAGAAGGATTTTGTTAAACTGCAGACAGCACAGAGAAGGCACATGGGAAGGATAAAAAGATTGAAAATCATTCTTTATACTGATACAATCAAAGAGCTCTGCTGGCTTAGATTTATGCAGAGAAGATTAGGGGATGACTTCATGTAGGTTTGTAAGTACTGACATGAGAACAGAAATCTCATAATAGAGTGTCCTTCAGTACAGCAGACTGTACATAATAAGATGCGTTGGCTGGAAGCTAAGGTTAGACAAATCAGATCAGACAAAAAAGATGCATTAAAGCCATTGGATGTCTCTGTTGCTGTGGTATGTTCTTGATCCTCAGAAATGTTTAAATCAAACCTGCTTTACAGGGAATGCCTCACTCCACTGAATAGTTAAACATTAAATTAATGAACCATGATTTCCCCAGGAATTTTGAACATTAATTCAATGCTCTGGATTCAGACTTTGATTTTCAAAAAAGTCAAAGAAGTGAAAGATGCTGGCAGGTCTTTAGGTGCATTTCTGTATTTGATGATATACCTTCAGGAAATTTCATTTTGGTTTTACCTGGCGTCATTTCAGAATATATTTTTATGCACAGCTTATATTTCTAGACAATGAACACATGGCTGAAAGTCCGTAACAGCAGGGGATTGTCCTCAGCAGGGCAACAAGTGTCCATAGGAAAAAGGAAAGCTGAACCAAGGCCTAATTTCTTTGCACACATATTGCAAAACTGATGTTTTTCTAAATGTTTCTATTGCCATTTTTTGCAAATGGGTAGACTGTGAGTGTGCCTCCTGCGTTTCCCATATTACTGTTGTGGCACTTATCCACAAAATAGGAGAGAAGGGCTGAGGGGGCTGAGCCCACCATGAGCACACATGTCTGGAGAACTCCAACACTTCTCCTCCTGAAGCTGAGACATTATCCTGAAGCTGAGACATTAGGCAGCAAGGGTGTACATTCAGATGGTGAACAGGCAAGAAGTGATGTGACACTGGTCCAGTGGAGTTTACACCAGAGGAGAGGTAGGGAGAGCTTCAGCTCTGGTCTCTAGTCTTGAGTCTTTTCCTTTTTTCACCTTCTTCCACAAAAAAAGAGAGGAGGAGACTGAGGACCACTAATGTTTATAAATATGTCAAAGGTGAGTGTCAGGAGGATGGAGGCAGGCTCTTCTCAGTGACAAGGACAATGGGTGCAGTGATAGGACAAGGGCAATGGGTGCAAGCTGGAACATAAGAGGTTCCACTTAAATATGAGGAAAAGCTTCTTCACAGTGAGGGTGACGGAACAATGGAACAGGCTGCCCAGAGAGGTTGTGGAGTCTCCTTCTCTGGAGACCTTCAAAGCCCACCTGGACGTGTTCCTGTGTGACCTGTTCTAGGTGTTCCTGCTCTGGCAGGGGGATTGGACTAGGTGATCTTTCAAGGTCCCTTCAAATCCCTGTTACTCGGTGATTTTGTGATTCTGTGAAATCCATTCAGGAAGACTCCATACTTCTCTTTTTTTTCCCCATTCCTTCACTTTCTCAAAGAGCTGATTAAACAGAGTCTGGATTAGGCTACAACATAACCCAATTAGGATGCAGCGTAACCCAGTTATAAGAAATCAGTGTAAAAGAGAGAAGAAAACAAGGCTGACACAACTGCCTCATGGGAGAAAAAAAATAATAAAAACCAAAGGATTAAAGAAAAAATACATCCTCAGTCAGTGTTAAATTTTCCACACAAGTGGAACACTTCAAAGCTCTTCTTGGACAGTGAAAGCAAATGGAAAATTAAAAAAATAAAGATGTGTTTCCCTCAAGCATGAATAGCTCACATGAGCCTTGATAGAAATTACCCACATTCCTCATAGACTTAACACTCTCAATATTTAAATTGACTCTGTGGGAGCTTCTAGGTACAGAGAAAAATGCACAGAAGGCTCCTGGAATACATAATACCATAGGCCAGTAAGAGCTTCCTTTATTTTATTAGGACCCCCACGAAGCTAAATATGTACCTTGGAGGATGAATCTAGAGAGTATTGCGTATACAGTCAAGAGGCAAATCTCTTTTTTTTTTTTTTTTAAGGATGTAGATCTTAAGTAAAACCTACTAAAAATGAAAAATAGAAGATAAAGAAAAAAAAAATCTTTATTTAATCTGTGAGATACATTTTTCAGCTCTTCTAGTTCTTTGTTGTGTGGATTTTTTTAATAGTTAAAATATAATAGAGAGCATTCAAAAGCAAGAGAGCATTTGGAAGGTGATTTACATGCAACTGATGTCTAGGTTGGTAAAACCTCCTTATTTGTTTCTGTCTCAAAAACTTATCCTTCAAATTCATGTATTCTGCTTTTACCATGAAATAAATGCCTTCCTAATAGAAGTCTCTTATTTCGCTCTTTTTTCGAACAGCTGTATGGAAAAAAATTAAATTAGTGAAAAGGCATATTTTGATTTTGTTGACGTATTTAAACAATAAATGCTTCTTTCTTGATTATTGGTAAATTAATATGTTTTAACTGTAATACCCCCAACAGTAATATCATCAAGATGCTAAAGAAATAAACTTTATAGACAGAACTACCAGCTGTGTGCTAAATACACTCTTGTATAAAATAACATTTTAAGTTATTTTTTAAGTATTAATGAATGCAAATACACATTTGCATAAAAAACATTTTAAGGTATAGAGTGAATAAATTAGACATTTAAAACATACTTTAATTATTTATCTTGAACAGTAGCTCACACAAACACTTTCACTGCCTCAGAAGGAAGATACGTGAGCAATTTCTGAATAAATGATGTGCAGCGTGCCTAAATTTTAAAAATCACTATTGTAATTTATATTATTACAATAATTGGGTCAAAATTTTGCTTACCTAGTCTTCTTGCATTCAGACTGCAAGCTACTGAAAATACAAGACACTTGTAATTTTACTCCCTTCATTTTCTTTGTTGAAATACTAGTGGTTTATAAGATGTATATTCATTAAAGTAGTGCTCATTTTTCTTTTGTGAATGTGAAATGAAACTTCATTGACAAATGGCATCAAAAGGTATAAATAGACCTTTCTGCATCATTCTTCACTAGAAAGGTCTAATGGTTAGAATGCCCAGCGTCACTGAGAAATAAAACATCAGCATCAAACAGAAAAAGAACAAATAACACTGCTCTTTGACAAACTGAATCTTTTCATAACTGCTGGCCCTGATGGATTTCATTCCAGTTAGTTAAAGAAACAACTGAAGCAATATCAAAGCCATTTGGGATTACTTCTGAGAACTTCTGTGAGGGAGGTAAAGATACTGTAAAATAATATAACTCAAGCTTTTAAAAAAATTCTTGAACAAGAATAAAGTTATGTTTAAGAATCCATAGAATAATGACATGGCTAAATCATGCCAAACTGCTATACCTTTCTTCTGTGATTAGATGTCATGAGACAGTAGTAGTATTGAATCATGAATATCTTGACTCATTCCTGGAACCATCTCACACAATATCCTCACATGAAAGGTAGGGACACATGGGCTAGGTTACCCTCTCATAGAGTGGATGTAATGCTAGTTACATACTCATTCTTGAGGAATAATTATCATATATCCATTCTCAGAACTAACAGACACCAAGCAGGATTTAGTAGTGTGTTGCTCTTGGTCCAGGATAAGCTTTACACTTAGGAATAATCAGCAGTGGAAGTACAGGATCAAACTCACTTGGTGACTAGGCAGTTCTTCAGGACAGGAGGGAAATTCACCACTTCATATGGTGTTATACTGGGGCATTTAACTCGGAACACAGTCTGCAATATAAAGTACAAAGCCCTTCCTCTTCAATAAGGATCAGAGCATTCATTTTTAGTCTCTGTATTTCAATATATACATTAAGATATTGGGGAGAGTTCGCATGAGGAATAATTTGAGTCCTGACAAATGCAACCTATGTGAGATTTCAGAGGCTTGTACAATTTGGAGAAGACTGAAGGGATACAAGACAATCATTTTCTAATTTGCAAAAAGTTGCTGCCAAGACTAATGGAAGTATCTGTTCCTCAGCTCTGTGATGACTTCTGGCAAGAAAAGTGCAGATTAAATATCAGTTCAGATTAAATATCAGGAAACAGTGCACAGTAGTAAAGTTAGTAAAACTCTGTGATAGGTTGCTCAATTATACTATTATGTGTACATGCCTGGATATAAGTAGAAATGGTACAGATATGGGAGTTTCTGCCTTCGGCAGGGGATAGACTAGATGAGCTCTGCAGGCTGATATTTTCTATTATTTGTATAATCATCTGAATTTTTCAATGAAAAAATGGGTTAAATTTTTCTTTTTCCTACCTGTCTATACCCATTTGCAAGCTCTTGATTTATCCTAAGCTAATAAACTCGCTGGAGCATGTTCTGCCCTTTTTTTACTGTGACAGTACTAAGTGAAATGGATTATATTATGTTAATTCCAGTTATTATAATGTATAAAATTACTATATTCGTCGTCATCATCATCATCATCATTGCAGCTGTGGTGTACACTCTGAAAGGGTTTTTGGTGCTGGTACAAACCACAGACAGGGAGATGAACAATCCAATGACCATTGCCCTCTCCTGAGATGAGTGTGACCAACAGACTTCCATAAGGGTTAGAAGCGGTCATCAGAGAGTGCAAACCTAAACTGTAAGAGAAAATTATTTTGGGCGGATTCCTTGGGAAACCACTTCTCAACTAATAACCTTCCAGGCAAGTACACAAAATTGCTGGCTCATAACCATTGCCACTGATATTGTTTGCCTGTAGGACTGATATCAGGTAGAGAAACCAGGTGAAAAATCTTAAAATATCAAGCCATGATAATGGAATTGGAAAGGGGGTAGAAAGAAAAGATCAAAGCAAAGTTTACTATTGCAAGTGCCACACAGACCCTGCCTGAGACCAGATCAGTACTATTTAAATGGATTAGAAATGTCTATCTCCATGCAGGATCTGAGAAAAGTTATTATCTGGAAGATATCCTCTCTTTTGCAATAATACCTTGATCTAAATAACTCTGTCTGATTCTAAGATGAACATAACAGAATGCCAGTTCTAAGTAACATCAGTTTTTGAGGTTGGGATATGAATAAATGATAACAATAATAGATATAAGAAATTTAAACTTGAGCTAGCTGGGAAAGTTCTATTGTTTTAACAGAAATATTCAGGTTTCAAAACTTTTCCAAGAGGAAGAAATATGACACATTTTATAACTTGTCCTGAATTTTTCCTGAGAAAGGTTTATCACAGACTAAGCTGAGCTCTGGGCTCAGGGGACCCACCTGGAAGTTCCAGATTCAAGTCCCTCTTCTGAATTCTTTCTGAGGAACTTTATGTTTCTCAGCAAAGAAAATGTTAGTGAACATTTTTAACACTGATAATTTGAATCAAAAGTATTAAATGTGGAGAAAATAATCCATTCTGTTTGGTTTTCTCTGGAGAAATACTGCTTCATCCAAAGCAAGTATTTTTTTTCTACCTGAAATATGGCCTAAAATATGTTTTGAAAGTCACGTATCAGTTTGTCTTTTTTTTTTCTTTTTAATTTATTTTGCAGATAGCAGCTTTAACCTTGAATTTTATTAGAAGCTTTGTTCTTCTTTTCACGCTTTCTTAAGTATCTTAGCTCAGGTTAGATGCTATCAGCTTGAATTTTATCTTATAGTTATTCAACACTGGGACAATACCACTGGCTTCCAGTCCCAATATAGACTGTTTGATCATTAGCCAAACCAGGTATCATTTGCATTAATATGTGTATAACAAAATAAACACATGAGGGGATTGAGTTCTCTTAATTTAAGTAAGACATCTGTGACATAGACATCTATGTCTGTGACATCCTGAAGTCCTATTTCTCACCAATGGAGGGAAGCTTATGTGATCAAATGTAGTTGTTGTGAGAAACCAGGGGTGAGAACTGATAGAATCATTGCAAACCCCTCCCAGACTGATCGGACCAGTACCTTACAGGTGTCTATTTTAGGATGAGATGAATCAGATTCTAAGAGCAACTGAATGTGCCCATTAACCAAAAGAAGAGCCCAGGTCCACTTGAAAGTCCACAGACATCTACACTTGATCAGATGAAGCCAAGTTTTTAAGGCAGTGGCTGAGACTAAGCTCTTATCTGGACATATGGAAGTACATAACAAAAGCAAGCCCTAAAGAACCTACAGCTTGGAGTTCTGATCCAGTGGTTACTGTCCATAGGCAGTCTGATAGATAAATCAAAAAATTAAAACAAAGCATGGGGAAAAAAGACAACATTATTATCCTTCCTACATCCCCAAAAGATGTTAAACGTGCTAGCACTCTGGGCTGATCATGTGCCTTTTAGCAGGGGATCTCACATCACAACTCACTCTGCAGCTGGGGGTAGTCAGAGCTTTACACACCACCCATCCCGCTGCCTGCACAGCAACCAAACTCTTAAGCCAGAAATGCAGGGCAGTAGATACATTCAGTCCAAAGAATATATATGAAATGTATAGATATGGTAGGATATGCAGCAGCATGGCTTGAAGAGGTATCTCTACCATATGTGATAATGCCCCTCCCTCACAATGGAAACAGATTTGGGTGTGGAAGGCAGTGCTGTAAAATGTCATGGTTGTATTACATGCACATGTGTTTGGTGGTGGTGGTTGGACAGAAAGAATTTTATCAAGGATTGGGGCATGGCTTTATTTTTATAGAAGAGCACATACACCATCTTCAACTGCAACACCTATTTGAATTTCCACAACAGAATAAAACCCCAAACCTAAGTTACATTTGAAGGAAATTTATAGTAAATTTCAAGTAAACATTTTGTAATTAGATAATAAATTATGTTTTACACTGTTGGAGCTGAAAGGAAGCTTTAATCTTCTGCAAGTACTTTGGGGTCTAATACTGTGTGTTTATAATATTCATATCATTTTTAGCATTCACTTTAATGGTTCAAATATTTCCTTAAATGAAAAGCAACTCCAGTGCAGCAAGGGTAGTTGAAATTTTTACTTTAAATAATGCTTTACTTCATCTAAAATTAATGATAGCTAGTGAGGACTTATTTATATAGTAGGCTGTAATTAAAATTGAGACACTGATTTGGGTTATTCTCTATAGCCCTGATCCTGCAAATACACATGAGACTAACTTTATGCAAAACAGTTTTTACGTTAAGTTCCACAGAAATATTCAAGCATATAAGAAGTATCAGAAGCTGTGTTATTAAAATTAAGATATATACAGACATGCTCTAGTGCTCGGGATATTTTGCAGCAACCATGTTGCTCTTACTGAACATCTTTACCTGCTCAACATCAGTAAGAGTCAGTATTTTTAATTCATAGAAAGATAACCAAACGTTACATCTCCAGCAAAGACTGGAGTTGAGATGGGGGAATAAATGGATGAAATTTTGTTAACCTAGATTAATTGGTACCTGTGGCTTTGATTTAAATTAACAGACTGAAATTCAATACAGTGTTGCCAACCCCATCCAGAACCTTGTGAAGCCAAGAAGATTTCACTCATCTCAAACTCCAAATGCCTCATGGGAAAAAAAAAAAATAAATAAAAGAAATCCAGTGTTAGACATATACAGATCTTGGCTCACATCTTCTTGTAGCACAAATCAATTTGCCCAAGAATTTACTGGATGAAATATGCCCCTGACACCCCATGTAGGTGATGCAAGCTACAAAAACATTTACATCTGACAATATGAGCTGCCAAAGAGAATAAGTTTTAAAATTTTGTCCATAAACTACAGTAGGATTTACTGGGGGAATGCCATCTGGTGAGGATGTGAGGAATGTTTAGGTCATCAGTAATGACCTTTTTGCTGAGGTGCCTCTAGCAGTTTGTATCATGTACAGAACCAGATGTTGAATCCCATGCCGTGTGACCATACGAGCTTGGAGCCAGCGTCAGTCTATTGAGACTCATGGGTTGAGCACGATCAATCATAAGTTTAGCGAAGCTTTGACCAGGCAATAGCCCCTGTAAAACTCTCAAGAGAACAGGCATAATTAGTATGACTGTCTGCATCAGATCATGTAGATGTGACTAATATGTCCTCATCAGCTGCCTAGACCTAACAGTCTGTGCTGGAGGTTTGGGGTTTTGCATGCCAATTTCCTTCCTGTTTTTTCTGTACCAACAGGAGGATGAGAGGGACCTGTTTTGGCTGTAATGACATTAAAAAAATGCATCTGATTATAACTTTGAATATTATGCCTTCATAATTATGCTTTCTTTTAAGAAAAAGATTTGCCCACATATTCTTTTAATTCATGGCACACTTTATAATGTCTGAGCAAATATGTTTCCTCAGGCCTCATTCTGGACCACTAAGCATGAATAAGAGTCATAGTGCTTTTGCTAAATGGCCAGATTAATACAGCATCAGTATAATTAATGCATCATGTGTCAGAGTCACAAAGATGGAAAATACTTTTATGCATTTTTTTTTTATTTGCTAAGCACATAATTTCAGAAGCCATACTTAGTAGGGAATCTAAGATTATTAGAGCAGGTTAACCAATCTTTGAAACCTAGATAAAATATGAGAGGTGTCTCTATCATACGTTATGATCAGGAAACTAAACTCTTTGCAGCTATCTTAGAATATACCTGTGCACCTTCATTGGTCTTATTTTGAAAGTATGATATTATTCTTCAAGATTTTTGAGCTTTGGTTTCCGCATCAGTTGAGTCTTGAATCTCATTCACTTTATATGCATATTATTTTAACCAATGGCAAATTTTCAGAAATGTCCAAGCACACGAAGTCACATATAAAAGCACATTACTCACATGAAACTGTGAACAGGTCAAAAAAGCAGTGCTTAAAAAGCGATCAGAAAATCAGTGAAATTAATAAAAAGGATTCCATTAATTTCTGTTGAGGTTTTTATAAGGCTTTAGGGTATGTAGCTGCAAACTAAAAAGGAGATATTTAACCAGCACCTTCTTCATGGATGTGAAAAAACAGGTGCTTCCTTAAAGTAAAGAATCTTCCCCTTTATTTACCGCATGAAGGGAGTGAGGATGCTGGGTGCCGCAGTAGCCCAGCCCATGTGGTTTGAGCTATGCAGCTGCTTGCTGTGTCTGTCTCCTGCTTGCATTTCAGCATTGCTCAGCACATCTATTTGGAGCAGAATTAAAGTGTTTGCTCTCAAAGTGAACCTGGAGGAATGCAGAGGGAATGAAAAGGCCAGCAGGATTTTGCTCTGAGCAGTTACTGTGGAGTACCTGCCACTGTTTTTTCCTGTTTCCTCCCATAACTTCTACATTAAAGTTATTTAACTTCCCAAAGAGTTGGATGTGTGGATGTATGATGTGTGGGTCCTCATTTGTGATAGAGTGAGTTGTAGGTAAGTCCATTTTCAGATGCAATTCCTTCACTTCAGACCATTGTTTTCCCTTTGTCATCCATTTCTCCTCCTTTCAGCTTCTTTCACTAGGATTTTTCCTTCCAGTCTCCCAATCTACCAGACTACCTCTAGTTCACAGCTAAAAACCAAAACATATTTTTCCTTCTTATCACCTCTTCTCACTTTCATTGCTCTGTCCTTCAGATGATGGGTTTGAAGGAAATGCTGTAATCCAAAAAAGTTATTTTAATTTTTTGGAAGATCTGTCCTGTTGTTTACATACCTCATTGCAATCCCTGTCTGCCTTGTGGGCTGCTTGTACAGGACATACCACAAAATGCCACTGATTCCTTGGATCTTGCAGAAAGGTTTGTTTGCTTAGGCTTCTTAGTTGCATCTGAATTCATTTACCAAAGCCAAATGCTAACCCAGAGATTAACATTTGTTAAGAACTTCCTGGGCCTGACTGATAAAATGATTAAGGAAAATAAAAGATGTATTATGATGCTACAGAAAATGCAAATCTTAATTTTAACAGATCTAAGATCTAAAGCTGAAATGAAATAACATTTTAAATGGCCAAATTGAATGAACTGAAAAATGCACCATCCGGAAAACATTCCATCTGATTCCCGATTGACATCTTAACTAAATCATTTTAGTAAACAAATAAGAAACGGAATTGAAAAGAGACAGATTGAAAGGGAATGAAAATGTCTGTATGAAAGCTGAATCCCATAGTTTTATGAGTTACAGCTGATATCAGAGAAAAGCAATAATTGCTAAGTAAATCTCTCATACTCATCAAATGACTGGAAGGTCTTTAATGCTGGCAAAACAAGAACTGATCTTCCCCATTCAACTTCCATATTGCCAGAGAAGGATGATATTTATCATCTTTGGGCTATTATGCAGTTGTTTCATTGTCACTTTGATTTCTCTTTTTTAATCCATTGATTAAAAAACCGTTCTACAAATATGGTGATTTTTAAATCCCTTATAGGTAAAGAAAGAAAGACCAGAACCTAATTCCCGTGAATTGTGCTGTGATTGCAATGAATTCTTCAGAAATCTCACTGACTGTCATTTCCCAGGGCCAGCACCATGTCACTATGCAACCCATGGACAACAATGTCCCCTTTAAGCAGGGTCTTCCACTGCATTTAGTGTGTTTGATCATCTCGTCTGTGTTGATAAAATCATCTCCACTTCTTTCCCACTAGCTAAAGCAATTTTTTGTAACATACCACAGTTCATTTCGTTACTTGAAAAATTAGGTATTATTGACTACAGGCTAGCAGATAAATTGTTTACATTTTTAACTGACTTTCTCATGAAACTATCCAAATCTTTCAATGTTGCTCCTGAGATTCTTTACTATATATAACACCTTATGTAAGTTTTCCTCAGAAGTGAGAAGTGACCTTTCTTTCATCCCTATACTGTTCATCTCTGCCCTTACAATCCAAATTCTCTTTATATATATGTAGAAGAGAGTACCTGATGAAGAGAGTGGATAATTGTAGTTGTCTGGCATGATGACAGATTGTGTTATGAATCTCTGGTTTTCACCTGATATAGTGTATAACATTCAGGGGTTTTTCTTTCCTAAAATTAATGGATTTACTTGAGTCTCTTCATATTAATTTTTTTGCAGCTCACCTGAAAACATTTTAGAGTAAAAAAAAAAAGCTATGGTTTCTGGAGTTTATCATGAGTGCAAGATTGCAGAGACTTGATCCTGTGGTACTGAAATGGAAAAGTTTCTCACTGACTTCAATAGTCATGCCTACAGCAACGTGACCCAGTGGAAGCCCCCTGAAAGCTTTGGTCAAGCAGCACATTGTTTTTTCCTCTGAGGAAAATGCTAGTCAAATCCTCTGGGAATGAAGACCAGTCCTGCAACCCCATGGGAAAAGAATGATTCATGGATGTGCATGTCCCACAGTGCAAGTGCATCCTACACCTCCAGCTCCACCATGGCTGCTGACGCTGCCAGCATTCTACACTGGAGCTGGCCCCTGCACGTACGAGGCTCGGCCCTGGTGGGACCCGCAGCAAAGGTTGCTAATAAAGCATTGGAGTTAAAGTGTTCAGAGGGAGAGTGAAATTGTGAGGGGGAAATAAAGAATAGTACTTTAATGGGAGGGATTGGCTGCTCCCTTCATCATCAAGCCAGATGCAATATATTCCGTTCTCAACTGTTTTATACCCCAATAGATCAAACCCATCAACCTTTGCTTTTACCGAAGCTCTTTGCTAGAATTATTCTCTTTAATTATCCGTTTAATGCTTGACCACTGAGAAGGATGAAAGGAACAAATTCACTGACTCTCACTATCTTCATCAAGAAAGCAGATGAAGATTTTTCCCATCTTTGTGCTTTAAAAGTTACTCAATAAATCTTTACAGACTGAGGAACAGTAAAAGCTCTAGCTCTTTTTTAGGCAGAAAATAACAACATACATGAGGATAAATAATTTAGTTTAATACATCTCACTTTTCACTAAATAATGTTAGCACACTGTTCAGAGAAATGCTGGATTGAAAATCATCTGAGACATATTAAAATATTGAATAGAGTTTGCCTGATATATTTATTCATCTTTACGCCTTCCGCATGATTAAATAAAAGTACTTTCAGGGGAGAATCTGAATGATGGTAATACAGGGAAGTGGTGATCAAGACACCTATGTCAACACTCCGTTTCTACGTTGAGTTGATGGTCAACAGACATAGTGCAAACGTATAGTTCTTTCAATTTATCCAATGTGTGGCAAAAGCAGTTTTTATATAAGGTATGAAGGTGACACTGCACCGAGGAAGCGGCAATATTTTTGCAATGGCCTCAGCAGATTAAAAGGTTAAGTATGTTATAAAAGGTTAGTATTGCTAGAGGATCTTTATTTTAAAAATCAAATATTTACCAAAAAAATTACCATAATTTAGATCTGGATTTAGTGAATATCCCACTGTGATAGGCATGCAGACAAAATCATGTGATTTTCCAGTGTAATGCATGCTGAAACAGCCATGATTTCTGAGATGATTAATATGTGTGGTCTTATTTTAAATACTAAAATGTTTTTTGAAAGGCTTTTTGGATAAATAAAGTAGAAAAACCCTCTTCGGTTTTTCAGGCACCTTCAACTTAAATAACAATCAGGAAACTGCTGCATTTTATTTCTGCATATTCCTTCTCTGATGATACCATTCCTCTTTCTGCCTGCGAGTGCATGTGCATTCACACATTCACATCCAATTGCACACAGTCTGGGGGTTTGATTTAGGTTGTTTGTTTTTTTTTTTTTCCTTTTTGGAAAGTAAGGGAGATGGGAATTCATTTCTGCTAATGCCCATCTTCTTCTTCTGCCTGGGGGAATTCTAGCTCACTGCTCCTCCCTCTCTGGACAGACCACTACCTGGCACAACCTGTGAGCAAGGAGAAGGGGATTTTCTGCTCCCGTGCTGGAATTCTTCTGCTTGAGAGCAAAAAAGTAGCTTGGCCGGGGAACTAAATGAAAATAAACAGATCTTTTTAAGTAATATTTGGGTACGCCAAAGGGAAAGATGCCTTTTATTACACTAAGAATCATTGCATTAAAAAAGAAAAAACCAAACAACATTAAAAGTCTTTGAGGCAGAGAACAGAACTCAAAATAGCACTTCATTCTCCAGGTCACAAGCAACAAAATGGTTACTGGTCTGACCTAAAAGTATCTGCCTGAGATGAAAAAAAAAAAACAAAAAGCCTCTGCCAGAGAATCAAACACATACCTCGAAACCTCAAAGCATAGCTAGAAATAAATTGATAGAACATCATCAATTCTAATTAATGACAATACCCCACCATTATTTATATATAAGCAGAGTTAGACAAATATTTCAGATAGAAGATCAACAAGTGTTGATTGTCAATAATTGTTGACAACTACTATTGTGTTTTGCAGGGAAATACTGACTTCCATAGCTTTTTCTGAAGGAAATAATTAAACTAAAACATCTTTATGTGACTAAAACAAATATGTTTAAATATTTCAAAGAAGTTACATAAATTACGGACTTGAGGATTGAGTCATTTGTCTAAATTTTGGCAACATTAGCCTAAGCACAGTGCTAGTGCAGTACCTGAAGGTCAAGTAAGATTTGCTATGGCATCTCCATTGGCACTAGACATCTAGCTTTAGACAATTGAACCAAGCCCTTTTGTCTTGTCCCATTTGAGGATGAAAGCAACAACTGAAAAATCTGAAAATGTCCCGATCAAAGTTCAAATTTTTAACTGAAGTGTAGAAAATAAGTACTTCCCATTAGTAAGGAGCCCGGTTTTTCATTATATTGTCAGATTACAGATTAATCATAGGCATATTCTTTGAGTAAGATACTTGGAGGGGGCAAGGACTTGACTAAATACATATGTTTACAGTGGGAAAATCTCTCATGTTATCAAGCATTTTATAAAGACATTTCATGATTATATCTGCATCCACTTTTCCTGGATGTGATGCTTTTTCTTTCTCCTGAAGAAGTACACTGTCAAGATTATTTTTAAGAAATCTTTCTTCCTAATGACTCCAAATTTAAAACATCTTTTCCAGTAAATGCAACCATCAAAGAGTTTACTGCAGATTAGGGGACATTATAATGTCAATAATTAAACACTGCAGAAATAGGAATTTTAATTAAAAATGGCTCATAAGGCTTGCTGCTTTCTGTCTTCAAAGTATTTTAAAATTATTTTACAATAAATTCAGGGAAGTTGTTCTTTTTAGCCTTCATTTTTAAAATTAAAGCAAGAGATATATAAAAACTCCAAGAAATACCAGAGCTGCAGGAACAGCTCATTTGTGCTTATTTATACCTATTACCAATTTTGAGGTGTTTTGTTTTCTGATAACACAGCTTCATGTAAAGTAGTTCAATGAATATAGGATTCCTGTACAACATTAGATTTATTCGCATTAGAAATGCATTACTTTCTTCATTGGTCGATATTCATTCTCCTGAAACTTCAGATTTTATTATTTGATGAATTTTACAAACATCATAGCATTTTCAAACCCAGGAGTACTGCAAACTCGTAAAACAAATGTTTGCCTCACCTTTTGTTATCAGGATCAAATACTGAAGATATTTGAATATAATTCTATTCTCTTCAAGATATTGAAATCATAAAGTAAAGTACAGCTTGGTCCCATTTTCACTGTTTTGTTCATTCAGTGACCTCTATGCGACTTTCACAATAAGACAGTGGGATACATTCAACTAAAATTCACCGTCAGCTTCTTGAAGCATGCATGCTAATACACTTAAGTGGCTTATCAAGCTATTCTAAAATATTTCTTCCTATTCCTTTTAGCGGTGGATACCAATCTTTGCATATTGGTCACCAGTGAGAAGTACTTGAGATCCACTACTTTAATACAGAATGCCAAGAACAAAGCAAGACTACTTGCAATAAAAACAATATATTAGAAATAAAAGGAGATATGGCAACAAAAATGGCAATCTGACTCTTGGTTTTAACAGTGAATGTAAAATATGGGTATTTTGTTCATCTCGGTAGCAATCAATTCATAAGTATACCAACATGGATCAGTAGCATTTGCAAACAAACATCTCCTCTTTTCCAAGAGCTGAGAACCTCATGTGCAATGAATGATGCTTTTCATATTCCAGTTCAATGTATTATTTTATATTTCATTTATGTTTGCTTTCAAAATAAATTAGGACTGCAAACAAGGTGCAGCCAGCTGACTTTTGCATTGTTCTGTCTCTTCAGTGCTATCCTTGTGTCTTTTAAAATAAGTGTCTCACATTTTACTAAAATTCAGTTGTTTCCTGAACCTCATGTTTCCATGTGGTTAGGTGTCTCTGGAGGCTTTCTCCTTATTTAGTCAATAGTAATTTGGGTGGTATTTAGGCCCTTCCAAGTACAATCTAAATTACTGACCTCCAACATTACACTAAGGAGAAATGCTTGCTGCTGTGTTGTTCAGTAATGCTTTCTGCCTACCTAGCAAAAGCTTGGACCTTCATCCTCCAAACAGGAAAAAGAAAGATTACCTTCTTTGGACCCCCAAGCCCCAGGCTGAGCTCCCCAGCACCCAGCAGTATACCAGGGGGCTCTGGTGCTGTTTAGGGATCAGGAAACCGCCCTAAGCAAACTCTCCAGCTCATCTGACACAAAGCGTTGGGTGCCACAGCCCTGCTATGCCTCTTCTCTTGGAAGGGACATGTGGCATGTCTGTACACACCGTGGGGAGCAGGAGCTGGGTGACAGCAGAGGCATACCACACAGCACACTGGAATGGCCCAGGGTGTTTTCAGTAGAAAATCATCATGGGCAACGTTACTGACCCAGTCGTCACTGCACAGAAGCACACAAAGGGCTTTTCTCTCCTGTCACTTGCTACAGTATAAACCAGGATGAATCCAGTGTAGTCTATTTAGGCTGATATTAACCTGGAAAAAATGTCTATATCGAGCTTCTTCATGTATACTGAGAGACAGGGCTTTGTTGTTGCGATTACATTTTTTTAAAGATGTGAGTTGCATAAATCTCATAATCATTTCCTCTGTCTGTAATGGCTGTAATCTGCAGTTCAAGAAGATTCCTAATTAATATTAATTCTCACCCTGCGCACAGTGTGTTTTGGCAAGTAATTAGGTCTGAACGGATGGCAAAACACACTGATCTTCAAATTTTGAACAATTTAATTACAGGCTTGTTTTCTGTGTGGAGCTGCATAAGCTATGAGTTTAGTAGAGAGCATCAGCACAGTCCTGTTACCGAGGCTCTCTCCAGAGTGAACAGCAGTGAGTGCTCTGCAGGAGGGAGGGCAGGCTGCTCAGGCCTTCTGCCCAAAACCATTTGATTTAAATTAAAGCCAAATATTCAGCTTATATGAGTAACTGTTTACGTGCAGGCTGCTCTCTCTGAGTGATGAGTTTGCTGCAAAGGTCTTCCTGAGAGAAGCTAACAACCGAAAGCAGAAAGTAGCCACTCAAAAGGAAGAATACTTTAATTTTTAAATGAGTTCATCAACAAAGAAGCTAGCTTTGTCACAGATTTACAGAGTAATTTTGCATGACTCTGCACATGACAAATTATCCTCTTTACTCTTCAAATTCAGCCCTTTCTTAGATATTTTTAAAGTTATTACTTAGTAATTTTTACTCATTAAGCTAGATTGGCTAATGCTGAGGACGTTTGAAGACAAGTTTCTGTTCTAGATAAAGAGGGAACCTCACCTGTCCCAACCTGTCATTCATGGGATGTTTCTTTGATACTAGGTAATGAGACATTCACAGGTAGGGGGAGCTCTGAGCCCTATATCCACCCTTTTAACACGTGTTCTAAATAAATCCTGAAAATTAACTTCAGTAAAATAGCTGTTACATGTCTCACTCCATTTTTCAGAGACAGAGAGATTCCAAATTACCCCTGCCTAGTCAAAGGTGTCAAAACAAAATGATCAAAGTACCAGAAGGAACAAGATTACTAACTTGTCAATGACTTAATTGATGGAGAATGATAACACAGGCAAGTAGTTACATGTGTAATGGTAAGTAACAAATGCTATATAAATGATTAAATGTGTTTTCACAGGTGCTTCAGAAAGGCCTTACTTGTAAACTCTTTACTCCTAACCTAACTGTAATTGTGGTGGATATGAGCCAAGATTTGCACCTGCTGGAATTGCTTAATATAAATAGCATGTACCAGAACATCTGACTGGGGTGCTCGTGATTAAAGATTGAGAGAGAAGAAAGTAAATTTATGATGCCTTGGTATTTCCTTGGTGGGATACTCCCTGCACAGTCAAGCATGCCTGCCTGCTTTGCTATGCAAAGTATTTACTCAAATAACTTAGCTGTTGCAGAATAGTAATTTTGAATAGGTGCAATAAGAAGTGTATCTCTCTAATCCACCCTGGGACACTGCAACATCATTACACGTGGCTGTGTCTCTCCTTGATTGCTCAGGAGTGCTGCCACAAGGAGGCTAGCTCTAGCAGGGTGATGTTAAGGGACATCTGTCTCACATGTCTCTCTGCAATGGACACCATAAGATGTTTGAACAGGAGTGTGAATCTGCTTAAGAGGAGGAACAGATAACCATGAGGCAGCAATGTGCCCTTGTGGCCAAGAAGATCAATGGCATGCTGGGGTCCATCAAAAAGAGTATGGCCAGCAGGTCAAGGGAGGTTATCCCCGCCTACTCTGCCCTGGTGAGGCCCCATCTGGAGTACCGTTTCTAGTTCTGGGCTCCCCAGTTCAAGAAGGACAGGGAATTGCTGGAGAGGGTAGAGCAGAGGACCACAAAGATGATTAGGGGGGGTCTAGAGCAGATCTTATGAGGAAAGGCTGAGGAACTTGGATCTTTTTAGTCTGGAGAAGACAGAGGGGGAATCTGATCAATGCCTATGAATACTTAAAGGGTGGGTGTCAAGAGGATGGGGCCAGTCTTTTTTCAGCTGTGCCCAGTGAGAGGACAAGAGGTAACGGGCACAAACTGGGACATGAGAAACTCCACCTCAACAAAAGAAAAAATTCTTTCCTTTGTGGGTGGCAGAGCACTGGAACAGGCTGCCTGGAGAGGTGGTGGAATCTCTGTCTCTGGAAACATTCAAAACCCTCCTGGACATGTTCTTGTGCAGCCTATTCTAGGTAGATCTGCTCTGGCAAGGGGGTTGGACTAGATGATCTCCAGAGGTCCCTTCCAACCCCATATCATTCTGTGATTCTGTGTATTTAGTCTGTTTATAATAACAGTGCACATGTGTTGGTATTTAATGTTTATGCTGGTACGCTATTAAGTAAACATTCCCATCTAAATAGAGAGCTTTTCTGCACTGACCTCTGAACAAGGCAGTAATGATTCTTAAGGACTTATGTCAATTCAAGAGTTTGAGTTAAATTTTTATTCTGCACAGTATTAATAAAACTTTTTCAGTATTATTTTTTTCCTTTATATGACCTATAGTTAATTTGTATGGCTTCTGTGTTTTCAAGACTGAAAGACTGTTAGAGTTAGTTGAATCTCACACAGCTATGACAAGCAAGTAGAATACAAATAGGAGAATGTTAAATATTGTGCTAAACCAGCTTCCATTTCCAACAGCTGCAGTAACCTAAATGATCAAGGACTGGTAACAGATACTGTAGGTTTCTGATTGGTTATAGTCTTCCTGCTGCTAATCTTTCAATGAGTTATACCTTTTTGATCTCCTGAACATTCTGTGAACTTGAAATCAACATTTCCTTTTAAAGGGAGTGGTTTCATCCCTCTCTTCCTCTTTTCCTCTTCCTCCCTTGCTTCCTCTCTCCACCTCCCTTCCTTGCCTAATCTCTCTTACTGGCAAACGTGAGTAAGAATGAGTTACACGACTTAAGAGTTAATTTCATGACACCTTCTCAGTTTTGTAAGATGTTTCTAATGAGCCTTTTTCACTTTAAAACTTTGTTGACACTGAGTTATTTACTGATATTTACTGATTTGCCATTTCTAAATATAAGGTCTCATTCATCAAAACACAGAAGGATATGCATAATTTGAATCACATGCTTGAGTTCAAATCCAAAATAGACAGTAAAATGTCAAACACATCTCTTTGACCTGCATGTGATTCTTCAGCAGATTGCTTAAAGTGCACTTTAAGATACTTCTATAGCAGGGAGGCAACGACTGCTACAGGTCTCTACTCCCAACTCATTCCCAATTTTGGGCTCCTTTCTGGGCTATATAACTTGTAATACAGGCTGGAAATAGTTTCAAGTCATCAAAGAAGTCAAATTTTATAAGACGGAGAGAGTATCAGAATTCTTGGCAATATTTTAAGTGCATGTGTGAAAATGACTATCATCTAATATCAAGCCAGAACAAATGAATACAATAAGGGAAAGAGTAATATTCTTTACAGGGCTTTTACTGGTCCTTACTAGCAAGGTTCAGTGTGACATCAATGATATGTTGACTTGACAGGTACAGTGTATATACGGTAAGGGCTCACTTGATAATTGCGAAAAAGCTTCTTGATTAAATTGTCCATTTTGGTGGAGGGACACTGTCCCCTGGAAATTAAATACATGAAGAAATGCTGGATCTCCTCTGATAGCATTACTAGAAATCAGGTAGCTCTTTTCTGCATATGGTGAAACTCATAGACACTGGGAGTATATGAACATCAATTATACATAACCACCATGAAAATGAAAAAAAAATCAGAAAAAAATATTGCAAGAAAGATTAATAGCTCTAAAATGAAGGATGAATACATAAGGAATGATTTTCAGTTGTAACATTCAAATAAGCTTTCAGATACAGCAGAAAGTGTGTTTGACACTATACAAAAAGATAGGAAGCCATTTGTAAATTTTATATTAATACAGCAGAGATTGTTCTTTATTAAAACTAGGAAAGAAGAGTGGATTAGCAATGCCACATGGGATGCTATTACAGAAAAAAAGCCAAGATAAGTTAAATCTACTCAATACATTAAGGACAGAAAAGTAAACAAAGAAAAAAGGAATATGGGGATAAAGATAAAGCAGTAAAAAGATCAGCCAAAAAAGGATAAAAGAAGCTCTGTTGATAGACAGCCACTAAAAGTATAAATGGCAGCACTGAAGGGAGACATGAGAACATTTTATCAAAGAGTTTAAAGACTTACTGGAGATTTTAAGACACAAGGAAAGTGCAGTGAGGAGAAATGACTGGAAACAACAAACCTCACCTTATTTTAGAGGAACAAAAGAACAGAAAGGCAGGACACCTCCCAAACACTGCAAGAAAAAAACACCGTTTTTTGCTAGTGAAATTTGGCAGAACTCGATGCCTGTCTTAAAGACATCAAATCTTCATGAGCTTAAAGCAGCCTCTGGAAGCCAGAAGAATGCTAAATTAACAAATATTATTCAAATCACTATAGCATAGATATGAGGAAATGAAAAGGACAACATGATATTTGGGTATGTCCCTAAGGTTTGATGGGAAGCAGAAATAATAGCTGTTCTTGTTGTCATAGAAAGTCTTCAGTGTAGCCTGCACTGAAGTTACCACTGTTGGCAGACATGGGAAACATGGCAACATTTGCTCTGATTGATCTTGTGCAGACAAGGTCTTCCTCCTGCAAAGCATCGTTGAACAATGTACAAGATGGTAGGTGCCTCTTGCCACAAACCACATGGGTTTGATTTAATAATGGATTGTCATGGCAGGTAGCACCATCCTTTGAAATCCCTCGGGTGGCAATTCAGAATATTAAGCAGTGGCATGCCGTGAAGTAGATGCAGCTGGGAGATGACAAACCTTGGTGACAAAGACTGTGTCTTCTTCTCCCCTACCTTCACTCAAATTTTCTGGACTGGATTCTGTTGTTTGATCATCACTACAGAAATGGGTATTCCAATAGATATGACGAGCACAGAGATGTAAGGGTTTGTAGCCAAAATCTGTCTTCTAGATAAATTGGTTGTCGTGAATAAGGCTGTCTAACACTTATGCCAAACAGGCCCTACAATTAATAAATTAGAGATAGGCAATGACACAGATGATAAATTTTCTACACAGAATTTTCTCTCTTTAGAAGCTGAAGCTTTTACAAACTTGCATAACCTCATTGAAAATGCAAATAAATGCATGCTTGATATAAGTTCAGAACAATAAACTAAGTACTTCCCGTGTAATGTGCAGAAGCCTTGCATGACTAAAACCACACTGAAATCAAGGGGAAGAGTCTTCAAATACAGTGCAGAGCCCCAGAAAAATAATGCACTCATCCTGCGCAAATCGCACAGCTATCAGTACAGGTGTCTGTGAAGGCTATTTAAAGTACTGACTAAATAAATAAGAAATGAAGAAGCCTTAAAATGAGTACAGATAATGGACACAGTACAAATAGGAAAAAGGAAAAGTGGGGACATAGATCTATTTTTCATGACTTTAGTAATAGAGAGAATCAAACAAATACTTTTGTGGTAGCCCCAGGTTTCGCTCCAAAGCTCAAGCATAATACTAATTTCAACATGGTTATTAAGCTCTAGTTCTATGTCAAGGAAAAAAATAGCAAATACACAGGTTTTGATTTGGTCTTGATCCCTTAATTGTCATTAAATACTCTTTCGTACAGAAGAATGGTTTCAAACAGATTCATTTCAATCAAAATATTTTCCTTCTGAATGAACAGATGCTGTCATGAACATCGCAATGGAAGCAGGATGACACTTAGGTCTTTTTAAAATTTGGCTCCATTTGTGGATATTAAAAGTTTACCCTGACTTTTTGGAGTTTAGAGTTTAATGTCCATGCAATGCTACAGAATTTCACAAGCTTTCCCTTGATAAAAATATTTATGTTTTGAAGGACCTGTACTCCCCTCCAGAGCGCCTGTTCGTTTCCCTGTATTTAGCTCCTTTCTTTTGAAATCCAGGACTGGCCACTTGTTCTTCACCTCTCATCCCATTTTGCTATCACATGGTTTGTACTGCAGCTTATCTCTTTAACAACTTTGGGAGATTTTGCTAACCCATTCTATTTGATCATGGTATCCTGTGCAGGTTTATAACGCAGATCGTGTCTCAGAAAGTATATAGGCATGCAGAATGTTTTGTCAGCAGTTTCTTGTACAGTTGATAAGACTACAGAATTTTGCCTGTTGATGTAAAGCTTAGTTGGAGAGATTAGAGAGCGCTTCCAGGTGTTTAGTAAATCAGACTGTCCTATAAACCTTCGTGTTTATCTAAGATATTTTCAAAGCCAGAAGAGAGAAGTAAGGAATGCAGTTCCCACTGAAAATCAAGTATCACCCCCTTTATTAAGAAAGCTGACATATTTCCTCTGTAAACTATAACATTGTTCCTCTGTGGAGGGAGGGATTATTTTTAAAAAATGCACTGAAGAACATTTAATAGCAGAGTTACAATTGCGATGACTTCATGATATAAAGACAGGTTTGCAGGAGGAGGTACAGTATATCTGATACATTTGGGAGAAAAAAAATAAACACACTTTTGGGCACACAAGTTTTTCTTCAGATCTTGAATAGAAGAGGCAAAACGCGTTTAGAACTGCAAACCAGGTAGGACACTTTTTTCTCCTAAATCTATGTGTACGCAAGCACAGTGTGCATTTGTGACAGCACTATTCAAAACAAATGTTCTTATGCAGAAGCCTAGAGGTTTGGTTGTCAGCAAGAATATTTCCACCAACTTCAGTGGCTGGGTTGATGTCACCTTTGGTAGTTGTGCCAGAGTTTGGACTTGAGGCCATCTCTGGCCAACTTCCCAGTGACAGCTTTTGGATTTCCCGAGATTTAAACCCAGGTGCAGGTGTTGGGTCTCTTTGGCCAATACAGTCTTCCACTAGATCAAACTAAATTAAAGGTCAGTCCAACTTGAGAATCCAAGTAAATAGCAACAAGAATTAGAGGCAACAAGCTATAAGAAATAGTTCTGCTCCAGCAGGATGTTCTCAGCCCATTGCGATGGGAAGTTCGTAGTGGGATGCTGGCTGAGGGAACCAAAGCAGCAGTGACAATGTGCAGTGGATGGATGGGTACAGCACAATATCTACTGGATTACTTCCAGAATTCTAGAAGACTGGGCTTGGATCAGCTTTAGCCACATCCATTTTATTGCCTAGAAGAGCCTGTTAATGCCTACAAAGCATGAGCTCAAATGACTGCCAATGGCTAGAAGCTGATAACTTGGGAAGCCAGTTTTGAGAGTGAACATAACATAAATGCAGGTTTTTGGAAACTTATCTTGCCAAGTTTCTATAAACCTTAACCTTTGTATCTCATACCAAACCACTGATTTCAAAAAGCACAACTGCATTTGATTTATCCACTGTCATTCATTCTGCTCCTAGCTTCATCTCTCAGTAGACTAAGCAGATTTTCATGAGGTTAGATGTCTTGTATCTATGTGCATGCCACATTCACCTCTACATACATGAGCTGGGGTAACATACTGCTATTTAGGTAAACTGGATTCCAGTTATATACATGAAAAACACTACTTCACTGGCTTCAGTGGAGATACGTACTGAATTGTTTCAGCATCACAGTACGACTTTAGTGCAAAAGAAACCACAAAAAAACATGGATATTTTGCTCCCAATTTATTTTTAATTTATTCTGTATCCCGGTTGGCATCTCCTCATTAGAAATGCCAAATAATTGCTCAGACATTCGTTTGTCTCATTCCTTTTGTTAATAAAACTTCTGCATCGATTTACTTTGAGCAAAGATAAGTCTTGAAAAGCTTCAGCCGTTTTAATCTGAAGCTCCAAATGATTAGCTGGAAGTTTAGTTCAAGTTTCAATTTATACAACTTCAAGACATACTTGGTCAGTCTGACTTCTTAATTACCCTAGGAAGAGAACTGAATATTACAGAGTTTATATATCCCTTTTTTGACAGTTAGTTCCTGAATACCAAATGTTCGTGTGATTTGCAGTTTGCATTTACTATATTTTAGACCCAGATGGAACCAGTTAAGAGCATATGTTCTAGCTTTCTGCCTAATACCTGTCACGTCAAAGGTTAGACTTTAAATTCCTGCCCCTTGTCCTCTCAGACCTTAGATACCATTATGAAACTTTCAAATATGAACCCCTGACCACAAATATTAGGAAGCTGCTTCAGTGATTATTCAGGTTTCATGTTAAAAATGTGCCATTTACATCCTGTTTTGAACTATGCTAACATCACCCTCCACTCATTTCATCTTCCTGTGGTTCTGTAAGCACTTTTAAAGAGTGCTCCTTATCGGATTGGTTATCATTTAGGAGGACTTGAGGAGGCATCAGATTTCTATTGCATTTTGTTCTATATGTTATGCTTTGGCTGTTTAGGTGATTACTGCTTCTGCATTTCAGTCTTATTATCGTATTTTTGCTACCTTACAAAGTTTAGATTCAACATCATGTCCTTTCTCTTTTAGATGCAGTCACAACATGCTTGTTAGTTTTCGAATGAAAAAAAAAAACCCGACTTCAGAGTAAATTGCTTGCAAAACAGATTAATTAGATCTAATCTCCAGAGGAATTTTCTCTCCTCTCGGAGATAAGCATATTCACTTCCAACTCTTCATAATCCAGTCCATGTACCTACACAGAGAGCTGAGGAGCCAGTGCTGGTTGCACCAAAAGGGTAACTGGAATCAGAGTATCCCTTATCATTCCCCAAAGTCCCAGCCTGCTCAACTTGTGGACCATCACAGTATCAAGGACTTTATTATTTTAAATGTTACACAGTGAAGGAAAAAATTCTCTTGGATAGATGGCTTTCACTACTCAGAGTTTTGTATTGTAAAGAATATGATCCTGGCAGTAGGAGGCCAAATGTGTACCGTGCTGCGACCCTCCCAAGAACTAGGGACACAGCATTTCTGAGTCCAGATGGACCACAGGAGGGAGACACAAACCAGCTGCTCAGACTGGGAATGCCCATTGGCAAAACATCAGGCTCCTCTCTTTTAGAAGTCAGCAGGATGACGATGAAGGAGTTTGGGCAGCTCCAAAACTAGGCACTACCCGTGGAATCCAGCCAGACTGCGGTTTTCAGCACCGCTGTGCCCTGCGAGTCCTGCTGTAGATATCGACCTCTCTTATGATCTTTTACGGTGCCACAATGGGAAAAAGCACCTATGCCACGCAAGCCAGTAATGTCACCACAAAGCATAAAAGGATTAAAAGCAAATTAGCTGGCTGTGAATTAATTCATGTTCCGGCTCACCTGAAATGAGCACAGCTAATCCTGGCGGTTAGGGTTACACACTGTAGTATTTTATAAGAACAGGCTCTTTGAAGCATGGCACAACAAAGGCAAGTGTATTAGCAAAGAGACCAGTGGGACAGTCCTTGCTTTGAAGAGCCTGTGATCCAAAATCCAGACACCTGCCAAAGACTGGCTCCCAGCACAGGCATGCTGTCTATATGGCTGCTCTCTTTACCTTACCCTTACTGTTCCCCACACCTCACAGTGTCTCACACGCAACCTCCAGATGGGGGGCTGGAGGATGTAGGGAGAGTGGGTGGAGAAAGCGGTTTGGGAAGAGATAACATATTCTCTAGTGCAGGGCTGTGGCTTTTCTCAGGATCATGTACCACGACAGACCAGGGCTATACTGAACTACACTCTTCTACCTTCCGTTGGGCAGGTTCAGCTAAAGAAAAAGGCATTAAAGTGGCCCTGACTTCATTTTTATTGTCAGTTCTCAAATTTTATTTTCAAAGGAAGGTAAGGTGAGTCACAGGGCTGTCAGCAAAGGAGGTCTGAAGATGCAGAACTGGCACGTAAGAGGGGAGCCCACAGCTCCACTGCTAGGAAGGAGCAGAATGAGACGGGTTCTTCGGCACCGTTACTGATGGCTACTGGCAGTAGCAATCTCTTCCATCTTTCAGAGAAAGTCCCAAATAGAGGACATAATACTTTTAAGCGTGCTCCCTGCTTTCTTTCCCATGTTACAAATATCTAAAGGGTGGGTGTCAAGAGAATGGGAGCAGACTTTTTTCAGTGGTGCCTGGCAACAGGACAAGAGGTAACGGTCACAAATTGGAACATGGGGAACTCCATCACAACACGAGGAAAAACTTCTTCGCTTTGCGGGTGCCAGAGCACTGGAACAGTCTGCCCAGAGAGGTGGTGGAATCTCCTTCTCCGGAGATATTAAAAACCCGCCTGGACGCGTTCCTGTCCAGCCTGATCTGGGTGAACCTGAACTAAGCCTGATCTTAAACATCGCTACGTGTCCCCGAAACCAGCGGTGGAGCCCCCGCCCTGCGCGGTCCGCTCAGGGCGGCGCGGCACCGCCGGCCGGGAACGGCCGCACGCCTCCCGCGGGCGGGCAAGGCCGCCCCCTAGCGCCCAAGGCCGGCGCCGATCACCCCGCCGCCGCGCTCCCGGCAGCTGAACTCGGCGTCGCTTCCCATGGCACCGACAAGTTCTGCCTCCCTCAGTCCCCTCCGTCCCGGGGAGACCTCCTCCAGGGCCGCTTCCCCTCACAGCCGCGCCGCGGCGGGGAGAAACACCTGCCGGGTAGCCGAGGGGCAGGGAAGCGCGGAGTGCCGCGCCAGCCGCTGCTGCTGCTGCCGCCGCCGCGGGGAGGAGAGGACAGCCCGGCCGCCGGGCGGGTCGGCGGCTCCCCGGCGCGGGGGCACCAGCGGCAGCGGCGGCGCCCGGGGCGGTTTTTCCGCCCGTCGGGGTGTTCCGCCGAGGCGGGCGCGGTGGCCTCACCTGGCGGAACTGAGCATGCGCGGGGCGGCGGCGGGGCACGCCGCCGATTGGGAGCGCGATGCAAGACTAGGACGGAGCCGCCGGGCAGCCGCGACTTCGCCGCGAGCGCGCTGCCGCGCCGCTGGAGCGGGGGCGCCG